>APFE031443273.1:0-70921 GCA_000404065.3 Pinus taeda
AAACTTGCCTTCTTACAGTGGGTAGCTATGATATTTTTGGGGTCGTACGTTCTGTATTTGAGGTTCACGAAATGGCTCCCCTCGAGTTCTTCAGCTTTTGCTTCCACCTGCTTGAAGTTTTCTACTACCTATGCCCCAATAGTAAGAGGAAAAGGACGCCAAGGTTTCTTCTTACGTTTGTGCAACACTTTCGAGAAACCCTGTGTCATATGGTAGTAGACCTCTCCTAGAAGAGTCCTATCTGTGACGAATTTGGGTAGAGCGTGTGGAGCTTTGTGAGTACCAAAAACCCTCACTACTATTCCCTCATCGATAGGGAACCAGTGAGCTACTTTAACCACAGTCCTCATGGCTCTTTCGGACATGCAAGATGGATCTTCCGCCAACAACAATTGGTATAATGGGATGATAAATGTTTTAGATATTATATCCAACGTGGCTGTATAAGCTATGTCCCAGAAGACCTTGTAGTGGCAGTGAACAAGTAGGGGTACTGATGAGTCCCAATTGTAGCTCCAGTGTTCAAAGTGGCACCTCGAACATACAACGTCAAGGAGGTACGAAGACATATAAAATTCTAGGGGTTGTTCAGGAGCTGGGCTTTGGGCGACAACTATGTTGGTCCTCAAAGACGATGACAAGATGATTGCCCAATTGAAAATAATCCTGAGTGGCGATGGCATACATGAGTGGGAACCACGTGCCATAAAACACATCGTACTTTGCCTTGACATATAGTCGACACATCATTGCAGTGGTTAACTGATATACCCTACGTAGCCCTTCGATCTTGTATGCCTGATTTGTCCTACCCCGGAGCTTCATAGGTTCTTGCCGCCAATCCCTCAAGATGTCTTTCATCAGGGTAGTGAATCCAGCGAGCCACTTGGTGTTAAAAATATGATACTTTTTAGGAAATTTATAGTAGGCGTTGATATTCGTGGAAGAAATGGTAGCTATAAGCACCCCATCATGACCCCTAATAATCCAATCTTCTATGCTTGTACACTGCAAGACCCATTTGATGATTTCAGTGCACAGGAATATTGGTGGATGAGCTGCCACTTTATGTAACCTTGACCTTTTGACGTTGATATATACATGAAAGTTCTCTTGTGTCTTCGGGATATCCCTCTTAGAAAATTCTTTGTAGATCTCATACGAGGAGAGCCTAGTGGTCTTACTTATGTTTCACACTGTATCTGCAAATATAGGTGGCTATTCGTTTGGATCTGTTTCCCATGTCCCACTTCTTGTTGCACCTTGAGCTGTTTTAGTAGTCGAGTGACCCATCTCCTCTTCAAAAGAGGAAATGGATATGCACTCGAGCTCGACGTCACGTGGCATGTCAAAAATGCAATCCCATGATGAGAGATAGGGCATAACCATAAATTGAAAATACCAAAAGAAAACTTAGCCAGTGAGAGGGAGGTTGCGGGAATGAGCGAGTCACAAGGTATCTGATGCGATAGTGCAACTGAGGTCATAGGTCGGGCGTGACTATGAGGTTGAGATGCGAAGGGGCAGATTATGGGTTGCAGAGAGAATGGAGGAGTCACGAGGTTGCAATGGTAGGATGTCGCAGGGAAAGAGGAGTCGCGAGGTCGCAACGGTAGGAGGTCACGGGGAAAGGGGAGTCGCGAGGTCAAAATGGTAGGAGGTCACAAGAAAGGGGAGTCGCGAGGTCGCAGAGTCGCTGAGTCGTGGAGAAGGGGAGTCGCGAGGTCGCAAAGTTGTAGACTCATGGAGGGAAGGATATCGAGGCCGCAGGGCATATGACTAAGGTTCATATTGTCCCAGAGGAGGCCTTTGAATGCATTAGGGAGACTCGAGTCACTTGCAGAAGGATAAAACCTCGTTTTCTTGATCTAATAAGGAGGATCAGGTGTAAGAAAACTAAAAACTTGAGTGAAGGAGTAGGGGAAGGCCAGGGTGATTTATGGGGCACAACCGGGAAGGAGAGCTAAGTAAAGAGCTAAAACCTAGGGAAGGAGGTAGGTCAGAGGTCAAGGGATGCAATTTATGCCATTTGGAATAAAATGATCATTGTAGGAGGGAGGAAAATTACTTACTAGAGTCAGACGTGCGCGCGAAGTCAGGTCGAAGGGATTTATGCCTTCTGGTGCGACCAACAGAGCTTTTTCAAATGCGACCAATGTGCCCTCCTATTTATAAAATTGTCACACGTGTGGAGGTCACAAGGGTCGCGAGGGGGTATATGGCGACCTTGCGACTCAACGATCGCTTGCGACTGAGGGGTCGCAAAGTCACGTTGGAAGATGTAGATAGAAAATGCGATATTGTGACCTTGCGACCTTGCGAGTCGTAGAGTCGCATGGTCGCATGGTCATAAAAGTTCCTGGCTGTAACTAACGCAAATTTGTGACTTTGCGACTTGGAAGGTCGCAGGGTCGCAGGAACGCGAGGTCAGAGGGTCACGAGGTCGTGTGGAATATAGAAGGTTAGAAGTGCAGCCTTGCGACTTTGCGACTAGCGGGTCGACGAGGTCGCAAGGGTTGTCTTGTTCATGGGTATACGCTATAGTCGCGTTGCGATTATGCGACCCGGTCTTATCTCATGGACTTATGACTTGGCTTAACTTAGCCAAAATTTGGAATTCCCTCGGATTTACTAACACTGACGAAACTTCCGGAAGGGCCTAACGAGGCCGTTGCTTAGGCTTGATGTAGGGGGTCCAAAATTTTTTTGTTTATCGGGATTTTTGGAGGTGTTGACGCAACAACTACAACACCTACGTCATTGTAGATCACCAACGATTTAGTTGTTTCCCTTCTCCTGGTGTAAAAATGTTTTTCCCCATCTTTCTGCAAACCAAAAAATAATTCCCTAATTTTAAAATATCTCCTAGTTTAATTTACATATTTCTCTACTTCCCTTTCTAGTTGATGTAAACAGTTATTCGGTGAATTGTTGCGTAATGAGGAGATCATTCCAATGGTTAATAACATTTACTCTAACATATTGTATAATGATTACTACTTTCTTAACAAATTCATTGATATTATAAAATAGTATTTTCAGAATTTATTCATAGAATGAATGCATAAACATGACTCCACAACTAGTATTTATTTTAGCAGGCTGGGGGGATGTGATGAAGAATGATATTTGTAGCGAAACATTTGTTCCCTCTTTTATACACCTCTGTATACATTACCCCTTCACACATATCAACTTTTTAGAGGATATTAACAGCTTAATTAATTTTTAATACTATGATTAAAATAAATATTTTCAGATATTAATGGCTAATAATGAAATGGTTATGCCTTATATTGCAAATTGTGGATTGCAAAGATGCAATATTAATTGATGAAGGAAATGTGGAGTCTGTATTTTGTCATTATGCGAGATGATTTATTTTAGTAATCATTTCCACCATTTATTTTTATTCTCTCTTCTGTACCTCCCCACTATGCATAATGAATGACATCTCCACAACCTCGCACTCTATACATCTTGCCATCCAAGAATCCATCTTAGAATTATAACGAAATATTAACATTTGCATATCGTCTCTTTCAATTGTTATCGTCAATAAATTCTGCAAAAAGTGGGCGTGTGGATTCATACTTTATGCTAAGCCTAAAAATTGATATTGGGCAAATAATAAGAAATATTATATATATCTTTCTTTCTCACCTCTGCACTCATTCATGCTTGCTCTGCCCACAATGAAAAATCTGTGTCCATAATGAAATATTCCACCACGCAATCAAAGTTTCTTTCACATGTTTTCACTCCGCTCAATGAAATATTTTGCATATTTCTATATTCCTTGCATTTTTTTTGCTTCTTCCGCTTTGTCTCCTGCAATATCTACTTCTGTAATTGTGGTAATATTATTTTAATAATGAAATGATCAAGTATCACGTTCCAATTTGTGCACCATGTAGTGCCTGACATATCATTTACATGTTTTGTATTCTTTTAAAAGTTTAATAATGCAATTTACTAAAATATTTATTTAATTAATTAAAAAAATTCATTTAAATACCATGATAAAGACATTTTTAAAACTATTTGTGCATTCTTTCATCCATTTCAACATTCCTTTCAATTCAACAAAATCAAATAATAGAATTGAACTTGTTTTATCATCTTTCTATTTCAAAGATCTAATATGCATGATAAATTTGCATGCTCCAACAGTTGCATTTCTTTCAATAATTATGGAAACAATTGTAATGAAAAACACACAATGAATTCATAGCTACTATATTTCTATAATCATTGCAAATTTCAATATTGACACAAATACCTATAACAAAATTAGTAAGCATTAACTAGATTACATGCAATCAGAAAAATTTCCATAGTTCATGCATTTTGGACAGATAACAATTGATGCTTTGTTATATTCAATGTGATTTTGTTCAAGTAACTGGTGTAGCAAATAAAGATCCACCCACATGGCTTCTAGTGTAGCATTGTTGAAGCAATAATCATGGTTACATCGTTGCAGAAAGATTTATTCATATGTACATAACCTAATTAAGCACAATTCTCACACTCATTCATTTACACATGTATTTTTCACAAAAAAATCCTATATTTGTTGAGTTATTTTCACCCAATTCTCTAATTTATTATCTTCAATGGTTATTATCTTCGAGCATTAAACAAACTACAATTAGAATTTTTTTTTATCTTTTTGTATTGCATTACAAACTTCTCCCAACTTCTTCATTGTCCTCATTCACAACAAGATGATAACTGAGCAGACGACACAAACAATACTACAAATGATATTGCCAATAAGAGTTCATATCCAATCTATTAGTTTCTCATAAATGTCAATTGGAATTGTTTCTTTATTCCTTTCTATGTACTAAACTTTCACCCTTGATATCATAAAGATTATGTATTCACTAAGTGATGTATATTTAGCCATGTTGCTTTCTGCAACACAGAATGAAGAATACTTAAACTTGTTCCTCCATTTCATTTCTAGATTTTAAACAAGGGTCCATATTTCATACATCTATGTTCCCTTGTTCATTCTGACCTAGACAATCTTTAGATGAGAGGAACGCATTACAATTTCTTCTCACTGTAAACAACATAAAAACATAATAACTTTGTAGCATGAACAAATAAGAACCACTAACAAAAACCAATAGGCTTGAATTCACATAAGCTTTAAATATATAATTATTTTACCATTGCTATGCTACAAACACTTATTATTTCAATTACCCACCATTAAGATCTGAGAATAAATATGTTAATCATAAGATTAAGCCCTAATTATTTTTTTAATATACACTAATCCATCTTGTGGGGAGTTGATATGTACGGAGAGGTAACGTATGTGGAGGTGTAAAAAAAAAAAAAAAGAACTTATGCCACACATATCATCTTTTTTGCCTGTTAAAGCATATATTGGTTGTAAAATCATGTTTGTCCATAGATTCATTGAATAATTGCCAAAATTATTATTGTATAATATTGATATATATTTTCTTGTTTTTTTAACCATCAATAATTAGTACACAATGTTTTAAAGTAAATGTTGTTAAGCATTGAGAGGATGTCCTGATTGCATGTTGATTCCCCCAATAAATGCTTATGTTAGCTTGGAATAGACCTTTAGTTCAACAAAGATTAAGCCTTAATTATTACTTTGACATGTTATTTATCATTGGAAGGATGTTGCAATTACATGTCAATTATTATAATATATCTAGTAATGCATGGTGCGAGAGATTAATTTAACCTATGTAATGTTTCACCAGAAAAATTCCAGCAAATGAGGCAATTTGCGCAAGAATTCTGTGAAGCATATCATTTCAAGAATTCGCTATTTGATTTTAAGTAGTCAACATCAATTACCATTAGATAACGAGATCCATTACCATTAAAAGACAAACATGGGAGGAAGGATGGAACCTTTCATTTTAAGTAAGCAAATTTGATTTTGATTTTAAGTAATCAACATCTATTGCCATTAGATGACAAGTATAAAAGGAAGTATGCCACGTTTGATTTTAAGTAGTAGTCAAATTATATTAAGAGAAATTTACCAGATTCGATTTCAAGCCATCAAAGTGGAATCCCCATACCTTTTATGTTTTCAAGAAGTGAAATTCTATCTCATAATCTTTTTGTTTTAAAGAACTGAGAATTATATATATATAAATAAATAAAGTATGAGATACCATTGCGAGTTCTTTAAAACATAAAAGGTATTACGATAGTAAGCTGGGGATTCCACTTTGATGGCTTAAAATCGAATCTTGTAGACTGCGCTTCATACATGTGATGTTGTGTTTGAAGGGATTGTTGTGGAGTCAACAATTGTTGTGGAGTTAACAATTTCTAAATCGCTGTACGGTGGTAGATCCGTTGGTCCGATAGGAGGATTAGGTTAGTTAACAATGGTTGTGGAGTTAAGATATTTTTCATCCTTTATGAGAATTGGCATCTGCAATGACGACAAAAGGAATGTAAACAACATATGATGTTGTGTTTGAAGGGATGGTTTGGTTAACCAATTAGGCACATCGCTTTCGATCGGCGTACGGAGGTAGACACATTTGTCCAAGCTGCAGTTCAGCTATCACGTTTTGTTTTTAAATCTTCGTATACATCACTAGTTTTTAAAAGTTAAATAAGGATGAATTAGTAGTTGCTTTTTTATTGTTTTATATTTAAGGATGAATTAGTAGTTGCTTTTCTATTGTTTTATATTTTTATTAATTTGAGAGGCGTATTTTCTAATTTAATAAGAAGCAGATGTCGAATTACTTTATTTATTAGTTTTTTTATAAATTTACTATGGAATTAACGTACTTTATTTTAAAATAAAAATATAATATTAATTAAATAATTAAAAATATATCTGGGTTTGTAACCAAAAAATAAAAATGACTTAATTTTACTAAAAATATTATAAACCATTAATAATTCTATGTCTACTTAATTTATTTTATTTCCTTGGTTTGCTAGGAGCTATGGAATATAATATCTATTTATTTTTCTTGAAATTCTTTGATGCCAAAGTGAATTGTGTAGAGATTTTGCATTTTCCTTTTTTGTTTTTATCTTAAGTTGATATCTTATTCATTCTAATAAGAAGGTTTGCACTTTCATGGATTTGATCCTTCTAGGAGTATGATAGATGTAGAGTTAAAATCAATTTACATCTAATCTAAAAATAATATTTTCATTTCTATGCATTTGATTCCTCTAAGTTCATGACATAAAGAAGTTATGCACAATGAACCTACACTCACTGTAAAAATAAGGTTTGTCTCTAAAATAATTTAATCCCTTTAAGAACATGATATATCCAAAGTTTAAATCTATCTACTCTACTTTATTACAATTTTGGAGGATAAGCCATATTAATATTAGACACATTTTTATTTATCTAATTAAGCCTTTTTTTGGGGCAAAATAAGAGAGTTGATAAAAAATTAGTATTACTTTTTTAAACATAGGAATCGGGAACTCATTGGAGTTATATAGGATAAGTTGTAGGTGAAGTCTATTAGTTGTCATTATAACCCTATGATATATATAACATTTTGGAATCCAAAGATAATGGTAACTTGTGACTTAGAAAGGGCCCAAATGTCCTGATGCACACTAAAGTGGACTTCTATCTTAGGGTGGTCTACCCTTCTAATCCTATGACAATAGGCCAACATGTCACTTTCAAAATTGCACCTAGATGGAAAAGAAAGCAAATAGTTTATATACTTAGTGAAAATATGTTCTCTTTTAAGGAACATGTCAATCTTTTTTATTTTTTTAAATCTTCGTATACATCACTAGTTTTACCTCTTTTTCTCTGATAAGGCATTCATGTCTCTTTAAAAGTTAAATAAGGTTGAATTAGTAGTTGTTTTTTTATTGTTTTATACTTTTATTAATTTGAGAGGCGTATTTTCTAATTTAATAAGAAGCAGATGTCGAATTACTTTATTTACTAGTTTTTTATAAATCTACTATGGAATTAACGTACGTTATTTTAAAATAAAAATATAATATTAATTAAATATTAAAAAATATACCTGGGTTTGAATTCAAAAAATTAAATATAAGTTAATTAATTAAAATAATTATAAAACATTAATAATTCTATTTTTATTATGTTTATTCAATTCATTTTATTTCCTTGGTTTGCTAGGAGCTATGGAATATATTATCTAAGTTTTTTTTCTCAAATTTTCTTGATGCAAAAATGAATTATTTAAAGATTTACCATTTTGCTTTTTTGTTTTTATCTTAAGTTAATATGTTATTCATTCTAATAAGAAGGTTTGCACTTCCACTAATTTGATCCTTCTAGGAGCATGATAGATGCAGAATTAAAATTGATTTACACTTACTCTAGAAATAATATTTTCACTTTTATGCAGTTGATTCCTCTAAGTTCATGACATAAAGAAGTTATGCACAATAAACCTACACTCACTGTAAAAATAAGGTTTGTCTCTAAAATAATTTAATACCTTTAAGAACATGATATATCCAAAGTTTAAATCTATCTACTCTACTTTATTACAATTTTGGAGGATAAGCCATATTAATATTAGACACTTTGTTTTAATTTAATTAAGGCTTTTTTTGGGCAAAATAAGGGAGTTGATAAAAAATTAGTATAACTTTTTTAAACATAGAAATCGGGAACTCATTGGAGTTATATAGGATAAGTTGTAGGTGAAGTCTATTAGTTGTCATTATAACCCTAGGATATATATAACATTTTGGAATCCAAAGATAATGATAACTTGTGACTTAGAAGGGCCAAATGTCCTGATGCACACTAAAGTGGAATTCTATCTTAGGGTGGTCTACCCTTCTAACCCTATGACAATAGGCCAACATGTCTCTTTCAAAATTGCACCTAGATGGAAAGGAAAGCAAACAGTTTATATACTTAGTGAAAATATGTTCACTTTTAAGGAACATGTCAATCTTTTTTAGACTAACTTTCCCTATTAACATCATTTCATGTGACCCTCAAAAGGTGACATAAATGAATGACGTCTTTGAGTACCTAAACCTTTGGTGGATTTGGATATAATATGCAAGTATAATACTAATTTTTTTTTCCAAAAGTTATTCCATTAAAATTATTTTCATAATTATTAAAATAAAATTTAATTTAAATTAAGGAAAATCCAATAATATTTGGAAATTTGTTAAATATTAATTAGAATTACACATCACCCGGATGCGGGTGTTGGGCAAGCAAGGTAGCACTCTAATCGTTGGCCACGCGGGGTTGAGAAGGGCAGATGGCTTCTCCATAACCGAGGAAGCATTTATGCTCACTCTTAAACACTCGCCGCCAGCCTCAAACATCATTCACTCCTCGTCCTTAATGTATCACCTGCCGGACGATTCAAGCCTGTACGAGCTGAAAGCAATGGCTTGGATATTTATGGACAAAGCCAAGTCGCTCAGAACCCAGAAAAACTTACAAGGTTCTGGAGTCGGGTCTGTTATTTTTCATTTCGAATACCTCAGGGTGACGAAGCCTAATCTTATTACCCGCAAGCTAAATGCCATGGTTCGCAGCAGAGGTTTACCGCGACGCGGTGGGAGAGTTGGCACTCGCCTTGCCTCTGAAGGCGAGGAGGTGAATTCCTTCGTCCCCAGGGCGACAATGACGAATTCGTCCTCGTCCTCTGAGCAGGACTTCCTGATGTTGCCGGACTCCTACCTCCCCATCCGCCTTAGAATCCCTGGAAGGCTCCTGCGTTCAGACATAATTGTGAATGTGTCAATTTATCTCTCGGAGGCAGCACCTGAAGAAAATCCCTCCTCTTCTCAGGCACCTGCAGAATTACAGTCCAGTGAAATATTGTTGGGAGACATGGAGGGAAGAGTCTTCCGTATGCTCCGTCATCTATCTGCTATAGCCCCGCCGTCTCAGCATCAACCAACCCAAGTTTAGGAGAACTTAAACTCTGACTCTCTGGAGCAGGAAGCTCTGCCTCCGGCTCATACTACTCAAGCGAGCGAGGAAATCCACAGCGCAACTCAACCGCGCCTTGAGGAACAGTTTCAATGGGACGAGGAGATGGCGAATTGGCTGGATACGTCAGGCCCGCAGCATCTGTCGCCTCCGGAGGACCCAAATCGCCCGTTTTGAGTCTCCATGGTCGCTCTTTTTCCAGGTTTTTGCCGCGATAAATCAATGTATTTTTTGTCTATCAGATGGGTCGCTACCAGTTCTCTTTCTGTCCTTCATTCGAAGGCTTGTCTATGTAATTACAGTGTCATTGGTAGAGTCTACAGGCTTCAAAGGGTCTGGTTGCTTTTTGCTTTTTGTATGGCTATCCAAGCGTCAGGTTTTTACATGTCCTCTGTCCAAGCTTTACATCAGGGACAATATATGGTAATAGGGTACAGCTGGATAGATAGTCAGTCTCAGATGTTTTTGCTAGAGGGCTGGGCAACGCCCCTCTCGAATGATGTAATTCTTGTAAATACTTTCTCTTCTTAATATAGATTAGCCTTTACGTAGAAAAAAAAAAATTAGAATTACACATCTCCTTCATTATAAACAATAATCTATTAAAATGTTTGTAGATGTGTTGTATACTTCATACTAAATACTAATCTATTAAAATGTTTGTAGATGTGTAGTATAGGGTAGATGTGTAGGTGTGTAGGTGTAATGTAACTATGTAACTATGTAAACAAATTTAAATGTCCGCTCAATGAAAAAATAATTAAAATTTGAAAGTGATATGAGGAATGAGGGTAAACATTTAAATATTGGCTTGATTAATAAAAAGTTAAAAGTAATAAACAAAATCCTAAAAGTAATAAATAAAAATTTAAAAGTAATATAAACCCCAATATGCCAAATGGGTGTAAACATTTAAATGTTCACTCAATTAATAATAAAAGTATAAGGTAATAAAAATAATAAAACTCAATTTGTTATATTTTTATTTTGTTATCAACTTGTGAGTAGGTTTTGTTAATACCACATGTCCAAAAATCATAACTTTTGTTAAAATACCATGGGTCAATACCATGGCTTCTTATTACCACATGCCCAGAAAAGATAACTAATTTCACAAACAAAATATTTTATAACAATATGACAAGATTCTTAACCACAGATATTTACCCCACTTTGTCATTAATATTATGAACTTGTGAATAGGCTTTGTTACAATATGATGGTTTAATATCAGGGCTTATCAATATCACATTCCCAAAAATCATAACTTTTTTCACAATCAAAAAATTTTATAACAATATGGCAAGATTCTTTACCATGGATATTCACCCCACTTTACCATCGATATTCTTAACATGTAAGTAGACTTTGTTACAATACCATGGATTATCAATACCACATGTCCAAAAACCATAACCTATTTCGCAATCAAAATATTTTATAAATATTTTAATTTAATTTAATTTTATAACACTTTTTTAATGAAATCTAAAAGGAAAAAAGTTATAATTACTTTTGAAATATATCTAAACCCTCTATCCTCATCACTACTAAAAATATTACCATAGAAATTAAATCAAGGTTTCAATAAAATTAAAAATATGAATACTTTTATATATAAACATGTGAAATTTATATAATATAAATAATATTATTAAGAACCAATATAGATCCATCTTAACTAAGGATCCAAGAAATTAGAGCAACAAAAAGTGTCTAACAATAATAGAGGAACCACAGTGCATGATTCTTTTATGTTTTTCATTATTGTATTTTCTTTGACATGCTTGATCCAAAATAGAGGTTTAATATTTTATAATCAATTGAGTCTTTTTAATTTAGATACATTCTTAAACACAATACAATGGGATAAAATTTAAGAGAGAGAGAGGGGGGGTAGAGAGTGAAAGAGTTGGAGGGTGGAGAGAGAGGGAGGGAGATCAGAGATAGGAAAAGGGAGAAAGGAAGACAGAGAGTAGTGGAGTGAGAGGAGGTGAGAGAGGGGCAGATAGAGGAAGAAGGAGAAAGTTGAGGGGGTAGAGAGAAGGAGAGAGGGAGAGAGAGATATGGAGTTGGAGGGGGGAGAGTGGGAGGAAAGAATGAAGTCATAGAGATATAGAGGTGGAGAGAGAGGGAGTGTCAAGGAAGAGATGGAGAGAGAGTGAGGGAGAGTGAAGAGGGGAGGAGAGAGAGAGGGAGAGGAGGGGAGGAGAGAGAGGGAGACATATAGATGGCAGGGACAGAGAGAATGAGAGAGGGAGACACATACATGTAGGCAAGAAAGAGAAGAAGAGAGGGAGGGAGATAGTGAGAAAGTTGGAGGCAAGAGAGGGGGAGAGAGTTATGGGGAGGGGGGAGATAGAGGGAGGTGGGAGAGAAAGGAAGGGAGAGAGAGGACTCAAGAGAGATAAGGGGAGAGAGAGAAAGAGGGAGTTGGAGGGGGAGAGAGGAAGGAAAGAAGAAAGATAGATGGAGAAAGGTGGAGAGAGAGGGGGGTGAGAGGAAGGAAAGAAGAAAGATAGATGGACAAAGGTGGAGAGAGAGAGGGGGGAGAGAGGAAGGAAAGAAGAAAGATAGATGGAGAAAGGTGGAGAGAGAGAGAGAGTGGCAAGGGAGAGATAGAGAGAGAGTGAGGGAGAGAGGAGAGAGGGAAGGAAGAGAGAGAGGAGAGAGGGGGGGAAAGAAGGGGAAGAGAGAGAGAGGGAGGTAGAGAGAGATAGATAGATATGGAGAGAGAGTGTATGTTTGGGCTGTGAGATAAAGATAGGGAATAAGAAACAGAAACATAGATGAAAATATAAATATTATATAACCAACCTAGATCCATCTTAACCTCACATCTATTAAGTGTCGAGAGGGATATATTATCTTGAGGTGCAAACGTTTCCTCAAGTTTTGTACTAAAAAATTTAAGAGATTTGCACCTCGAGAAATTTGATCCCTCTTGGTGCTTGATAAATCTGGGAATAAAATGGATCTAGAGTGGTATATATCTTCTCACTTCATATGTTAAGTAACATGCCATTAAAATATTTTAATTATAAGAAAATAATAACATTTATTTTATATGTTGTAACTATAAAAAAATGTTTCCATTTATTTTTTATTTATATACCAAATTAATTATCAAAATTATTTTTTAAATATATATTACACTGGTCTTTATAATATATGTTTAATTATTAATATTTTTTTTAAATATTATTATTTCAAAAAAATATTAATAAGTAAACAGAATGATAAAATAAATATAATTATTATATATATTATATATATATATATATATATATTATATATATATATATATTATAAATATATAAAATAAATTTTTAAAATATTATATGATATATAAAAGATTATCTTCAAAAAATTAATAAGAACCACAATAAAAATTATATTATATATATTATGATGATAATAAATGCAAGTAATTACATATTTCTATATAATTGTTTTAAAGATTAGATTTTTTGAATTATTTAAGTTGAATTTTTTAATATATAACTAAATTTAATGCCTTCAAATATTTTTAGAGCACTCAAATTACTACACACTAAAAAAATATACCTCAAGAAAACCAAATGTAAAATAATTATACTATACTTTAGTAATATAATACGAGAAACTCTATTAATATAATAAGAAAATTTCAAGGTTCAGATGGAATTAAAATTTATTAAAATTCGATATAATTTTATTAATATTTTTTTAAATATTTAAAATAATCAATATTTAAAATATATAAATAAAAAAATAATGAATCAAATTTATTTATAAACTAATATTTGAATATTTTTTTATTGATTAATTTCTTAATAATATATAATTTTATTTTCAAGTAAAAAATAATAGTATTTTCCATCGTTGAGTATACAAGTAAGTTGATTAACTAATATTAATGATCTTAATATTACCCATCTAGTTGTCATGTGTTTATATGAGTTATTTAGTGATTCCTAACGTTGATTAGGCACTTCACTTTAGAGAGGACTTTATAAGGTCCTGTTCTCACTACCCAAAACGATTGAACATGCCGTGGGTACTCAAATGAACAAAGAAATTTACATTGGTAAGCATGATGACACGTTCAATGCATATTTACACAATTTACACCAGAAAAATCAGTCTTTATGTTTCTTCTATTCATATCTCCAATAAATAGATTTATATTTACTCCATATCAAATCAGTCTTTAGGGTCCTCATATATATGGTTATTATCAATCGCAGATTTATATTATTTATATTTCCTATGAATATAGAGCAAAGTTGCCTGGTTAAACTCAATAATCATTTATAGCAATTATTATTAATTAATTAAACTCAAAAATTTATATTTAACCGAAAGACTAATATTAAAAATTTTATAAATAACATTATATCCAACAAATATGAATTCTAAAATTAATAAATCCAAGGTATTGATATTATAAATCTAAGGAAATAATAAACCCAAGGGATTTATACTAGAAACCCAATAGATTATAAACCCAAGAAAATAATATTAAACCTAAGGGATCAATATTATAAACTCAAGGTATATAATCCCTAAGATAAATATTATAAACCCTAAAGCAATCATGGTTGAACATGATTGACTTTCATATTGAGACAATCTTTTTCACAATGCTACATTGGACCATGGTTGACCATGATTGATTTGAATATGCAAACAATCTTTGTAATAATGCGATGTTGGACCATGGTTTATTTTCATATCGAGAAAATATTTATCACAATGTGACGTTGGACCAAGGTTGACCATGAGTATAAACCCAATGGATTTATATTCAACTTAATGGATTTATATTAAACCCAAAGATTAATATTATAAACCATATGAATAATATATACCCAATGGATTCACATTATAAACCCAAGGGACTAATAAACCCTAGGGATAAAAATTATAAACACAGGATATATAAACCCTAAGATAAATATTATAAATCCTAAAATAAACATGGCTAACCATGGTTGAGACAATCTTTGTCACAATGTGACGTTCGATCATGGTTGACCATGCTACAGCATGATCGATTTTCATATCAAGACAATATTTGTTTCAATTCGATGTTGGACCATGGTTGACCATCGTTGACTATGGTTGACTTTGATTGATATTGTAAACCCAAGGGAATAATAAACCCTAGGGATAAATACTTAGAACCCAAGCAACAAATATTATAAACCCAAGGTATAAAAAGGCTAAGATAACTATTATAAAAACTAAAATAAACATCATTGATAATGGTTGACCATGGTTGATTTTCATATTGAGACAATCCTTGTCACAATGTGATGTTCGACCATGGTTGACCATGCTTAACAATTCTTTATTTTCATATCAACACAATCTTTGTGACAATGCGATGTTCGACCATGATTGACCATGGATGAACATGTTTGATTTTGCAAAACATGGTTCACCATGGTTGATCAAGTTTGACCATGGTTGACAATGATTATCATATTGAGAAAATATTTGTCAATGCGACATAAATTATAAGCCCAATGTATATAAATCTTAAGATAAATATTACAAACCCTAAAATAAGCATGGTTGAGCATCGTTGAGCATGGTTAATTTCCATATTGAGACAATCTTTGTCACAATGCAATGCTGGACCATGATTGACCATGATTGATGATGAATGATTTTCATATTGAGACAATTTGTGGAAATGCGACTTTGGACTATGGTTGACCATGGTTGATTTCCATATTGAGACAATCATTGTCCCAATGTGACATTAGACCATGGTTGGCCATGGTTGGCTATGATTGACCTTGACCATAATTGATATTATAAACCCAAGGAAATAAACCAAAGGGATTAATACTAAAACCCAAAGGGATTATGAACCCAAGGGAATAATATTAAACCCAAGGGACAAATATTATAAACCCAAAATATATAAACCCTAAGACAAATATTATAAACACTAAAATAAACATTGTTGATAATGGTTGACCATGTTTGATTTTCATATTGAGCCATCCTTGTCACACTGTGACGTTGGACCACGATTGACCATGGATGCCCATGTTTGATTTTTTAAACCTAGTTGACCATGGTTCACTTGATCGCAATTTACCATGGTTGACAATTATTATCATATTGAGACAATATTTGTCATAATGTGACATAAATTATAGACCCATGGTATATAAACTCTAATATAAATATTATAAACCCTAAAATAAACACGGTTGAGCATGGTTGAGCATGGTTGATTTACATATTGAGACAATCATTGTCACAATGTGACGCTGGACCATGGTTGACAATGATTGACCATCATTTATTTTCATATTGAGACAATCTATTGCAATGCAACATTGGACTATAGTTAACCATGGTTGATTTTCATATTGAGACAATCATTGTCACAATGTGACATTCGACCATGGTTGCCCATGGTTGGCTATGATTAACCATGGTTGGCCATGATTTATATTATAGGCCTAAGGTAATAAT
Organism: Pinus taeda; assembly: GCA_000404065.3. NCBI lineage: Eukaryota > Viridiplantae > Streptophyta > Pinopsida > Pinales > Pinaceae > Pinus > Pinus taeda. Next base: position 16,436 of record APFE031443273.1, read on the forward strand.
AAACCTAAGGGATTGATATTATAAACCCAAGGGAGTAATAAACCTAAGGGATTAATACTAAAATCCCAAAGGATTATGAACCAAAGGGAATATATTAAAACCAAGGGGCTAATATTATAAATTGAAGTTATATAAACCCTAAGATAAATATTATAAACACTAAGATAAACATGGTTGAAAATGGTTGACCATGGTTGATTTTCATATTGAGACAATCCTTCTCACAATGTGACGTTGGACCATGGTTGACCATGGTTAACGATGATTATCATAGTCAGACAATCTTTTTCATAATGCAATGTTGGAGCATGGTTGAGAAAATGATTGATCTACATATTGATACAATCTTTGTCACAATGCAATGTTGGACCATGGTTGACCATGATTCATTTTGTAAAACATGATTAACCACGGTTGAGCATGGTTGAATAATATTAAACCCAAGGGACTAATGTTATAAAACCAAGGTATCTAAACCCTAAGTTAAATATTATAAACACTAAAATAAGCATGGTTGTGGTTACCATTGTTTATTTTCATTTTATTGTGGTTGATTTCCATATTGAGACAATGCTTGTCACAATCTCACATTGGACCATGGTTAACCATGACATATTTTCAAATCGACAAAATATTTGTCACAATGGGACATTAGACCATGGTTCACCATGGTTGATTCTCATATTGAGACAATATTTGTCACAATGCGACGTTGGACCATGGTTCACCATGATCGATATTATAAACCAAAGGGAATAATAAACTCTAGGGATTAATATTAAAATCATAAGGTATATAAACCCTCAGATAAATATTATAAACCCTAAAATAAAATGAGCATGGTTGACCATTTTGACCATGGTTGACCATGGTTGACAATGATTGATATTATAAACCCAAGGGAATAATAAACCTTAGGGATAAATACTAAAAACCCGAGGGACTATAAACCCAAATGAATAATATTAAAACCTAGGAATATGAACCCTTAGACTAATAAACCAAAGGGATTGATATTATAAACCAAAGGGATAAAAAATATAAACCAAGGTATATAAACCATAATATAAATATTATAAATAAACATGGTTGACCATGGTTGAATTCCATATTAAGACAATCCTTGTCACAATTTGATGTTGGACTATGGTTGACCATCCTTGATCATGATTGATTTTCATATTGAGACAATATTTGTCACAATGCAACATTGGACCATGGTTTAACATGGTTGATTTCCATATCGAGACAATCTTTCTGACAATGTGACGTTTGACCATGATTGACCCTGTTTGACTTTAAAAAAAATGGTTGACCATGATTAACCATGGATGACCATGATTGTCCACAGTTGACCATCGTCGTTGATCATGATGAAGAAATTCTAATTAAGGTTGATCATGGTTGATGAAATTCAACAACAGTTAATTATGGGTGATCATTGTTGACCATGGTTGATCATGGTTGACCATGGTTGAATATGGTTGATGATAAAGAGATAGACCATGGTCTACCATTTTCAATCATGATTAACCATTGTTGATCACATATCACCATAGAGACATTGATTAACAATTATGACCATGGTTGAAGATGGTGGAGAATGCTTCACCATGGAAGATCATAGTTGAACATGGTAAATGATGCTTGACATTGATTGAGCATGTTCGAAATAATTGAACATGTTTGACCAGATTCAACCATGGTTAACCAATTCAATTTTATTAATTTATTAATAAATTTTATTAAAACCAATTAATAATTCATTTAATATCATTTATTTATAATAATTAATAATAATACTAATAACAATGTTATGTTAATTAGAATAATATTAAAATTTAAATAAATGATACTTAAAATTGAATTTATTAATATAAAAAATGAAATTAAATAAGCTTTCTGTACAAAAATAACTCATTTAAATTTTAAATTGAATAAATTAAAATTAATTTATTTTAATAGTTTATTAAATAAATAAATGTTTGAAAAAAAAAACATTTTTATGATGATGGTGATGATTGTTAACATCCACTGAGACCAAAATTTGGTCTATCGAACCTAAAGAAACTAATTATTTAGAATGATTTAAGATTTTATTCCTATGCTCAAAAATCTTGGAGAGAAACCTCCCAAGCTCACTGTAATTTTGACAACGTAAAAGGCTAGGAAGGTCAGTATTGCAACAAAGATTTTGAAACTGAGATCTAATGTGGTTGTATGCAGGGCACTCTAAGAGGAAGCGATTTTCATCCTTGATGTTCGTATTCTCACAGAGATGGTAGAACATTTCCATCCATGGTGTTTTAGGAACTACCCAACGACCCGTTTCACTATTGAGTTCATGAGAGTTCGTTCTAATGTTGGCTATATTAATTTTCTCCTTTGAGCTAGTTAAAATAGAGAGATACTTTTGATATTCTAGGGTGGGGTTGATGACCTCCTTATAATATCTTAATTTTCTTTTAGCTGCTAAGTCTTTCTCACACCACATTTTTTCTTTGAACTTAGAAGTAACAATATTTTTAATGTTATTAATGTTTTGCAATGCAACATTCTCGTTGATCTCTCATTGGTTTATCCAGGCTCTGGTGTCTTTATACCAACCTTGTTTGAGCCTTAGGAAGTCTAATGTCTCCTATGTTATTGAGTTTGTGCTTGTACAACAAAAGCCTAGTCACAGCTAGGCTCTCGATAAGGGAAAGACCCACTTCTATAAGGAGAATAGGATAGGGTGTGTTTCTTTTGATTTTGAAGTTATATGTTATAAAACGCTTATGGATTCGCTCAATATTTCTCCAAGATTATCTAGAGATGCTTCAACCCCAAACCTCACATCCATATAAGATAGCTGGAGTGACTAAAGTTTCAAAGAGGAACTTCTTTCTATCTCACTTTATGAGGTTTGTCATTTTACAATTATTTTCAAGACCAAAATAAGCTTTCCATCACCCAATAATCCTTTTCTCAATGCTATAGTTCAAATTGAGCTTGTGATGAATATTAATTCCTAGATTCTTGTAGGAAGACACTTCCTCCAAGTTACTATTGTCATACATAAAATTAGCGTAAGTGTCCTTCTTGGATTTGATAATCATAACTTTTGTTTTTTCAGTGTTAACAATCATACCCATGGTAGAGCAAAAATCCTTAAGAAGTATAAGTTGCTTATTACGATCAAATGGGCACCTTGCGAGAAGAACAATATCCTCAGCATAGAGAAGAAGGATGATGACTATCCCAACTAAGATCGTGTTAACACATCCTTCTTCCTCTAAACAACCTTCTAGCTTGTCGATGTAAATGCCAAATAGGGTAGGGGAGAGGGGGCAACCTTGTTTAACTCCGATATTACAATTAATATCTTTCAACCACCCCTCATTACCCTTTAACTTGGAAATTACATTCTCCTATAACCTTATAGCGGCAACTCTCAACTCAAAAGGAACATTTAGCTCTTCTAATCTATTCTAAAGGTTCTTTCTAGGAACCGTATTGAAAGCCTTTCTAAAGTCCACAAAGCAACAAAAGAGATTGGATTTATCATTGCGGCATTCCTCCATAATGATCCTAAGCGTAACGAGGTGGTCTGTTCTTGTGTGCTGCTTTCTAAAACTTGCTTGGCCTTTAGCCCGCTTACCTTCACTTTCAAGCCATATGCTCAACTTCCTTTCCAAAATAATACCATATAACTTGGCTAGGAGAGGTATGATCATAATTGTCTGATAATTAGAGGGGTTATTTGTATCCCCACTTTCAAAAATAGGGATAATGAGGCTTTGAGTCCATGGTTTAGGGAACCCCTACTTGACCATTTGATTGAAAAGCTTGTGAATGTGGGGGATGAGGATAGGACCTCTAATTTTTAGCCAAGCGACTAACCCCAAAATCAATGTCTTCTAATGAGAAAACTTCTTTCGTTGTGAGCAGGGTTTCAAAGTTATCCATGACATTTGGAGATTCATAAAGCTTTTTAAGGTAGGAATTCCAGTCGTGTAAATAAATTTTATTATTATCTTTAGTTTTCCTAGTTAGAATCTGCCTCTAGAATTTCCTAGGAGCTACCTTAGAGAGGTGTAAGAGATTCTCTTGTCTTTTACAAATATACTTCCTTTTTTTCCTTTTAGTTAGGGCTTTGTATATTCTTATCTTGCCAATTTTAAGAGATTCATCAATGACATCCTTAATTTCTCTCCTTGCAATTTTCCAATCTTTGTCATACCATGGGTTGGTATTGCTATTTCTTTTATTACTTGAAACTTCAATTGAGAACTTGTTAATAGAATATGAGAGGGTTGTAGTAAAATTATGATAGAGATATTCTATGTTATCTATACTAGATAAAGGAAGCAAATTAGTGTTTAATTCATTCAGAAAGAGATATTTTTTATTTCTATCAAAGATTAACTTCTTTTGGCTATAAGGATTATCTTCTATGGGGTCTCTATGCATGACAAAATTGAGAGTTATAAGTAATGGCCTATGATCAGAGTCAGGCTCGTGGTCGTTTAAGATGTCAAAATTTGTTATTTCGTTGTATAAAGAGAGATCGAAGATAACATAGTCTACCACGCTGCTACCAAGCCCATGGATGGAGGTCATCTGGCTAGAATTGGGCCACTTCTTTAGACCGTTGCAAATTATGAGATCTTGAGCACTACAGAGCTTGAATAGCTTCGACCCAAACAAATTATCCCCGAGGTCTTTAGAGTTCCTTTTGTACCGGCTAGCCAGACGAAGGTCTTCTTCTAACCAAAGAGAATTAGAGTTGGAATGATTGCTTAGAAGAATAACTTGGTTGCTTGAAGTTCGAGCATTAAAGTCACCCATTAAAAGGATATTGCCTTCATTCCTTAGGCTAGAAATATCATTCTCTAAACCATTAATATTAAAGTTAAAATATATAAAACATCACTAATATTATATTTCAAAAATATATATAAAACATCAATAATATTATATTTCAAATATTTTTCTTATTAATAAAATTATAGTTTAATAGGAGCTTATGTAGTACATTTTCAATATAATTTATCTCAAAAAATTAATATATTTATTTTTTAATTATTTAAATAAACTTAAACCATTTAAAGTTTAATAAATCATTTATAAATGTTTCTATTTTCCAAAAATTCTTTAAATATAGAGATTGGACTAAACACAACGTCACAATGTCTTATAACATCTTTTCTTGGAGTAAGCACATAACATTTTTTATTCTTAGTTAGGAACATGGTATAGCTAGCAACGAATGACACGACAATGGGAACAAAGCTAATTTTCTTGGAGTGGCCAGAATCTCTCTTTTTAAGTCAAAAACAGCGATGACAAGATTGTGGGTATCCAACAACGTGGTCACCGCAATTTGGAAATTCGAGCAGACATGGATGGAAGCCAGTTTTAATACTGAATCTTGGAGGCCAATTTTAATACTGAATTTTTTCACACAATAGAAGTGAATACAATTGCAGAATAATTCGAGATAATCACAGTGCATAGTGGTCTCTCTTTTATAATATCCTTACTGGAATTATTAGGCGTTTGACAGCGTGCTCCATCCCTTCAATTTCTTCTCTAAATTTACTTTAGCTTCCTTACTCATGCTTCTTGATATTGCATCTTTGCACTTTTGTAAAACCGCTCTGAGAAGGCCAGTGCTCAATGTCTTGCGAATCTGATTTCATCGACTCTGACAAAAGACCTCTAAACGTTTTGTAATCAACAAAATAGTTGTTACATGGATGGATTCTTTGAGCATGTTATCGAAATTTGATTTGGTTATTAACTTGAAGATCTCGGCAAGAAGTCCTATTGCTACTTCCTGATGGTCACCTTCTTTATTTATTGCAAACCCAAGAACCTACAAAATATTACAAAAAAAAAATTAAACAATCGCATGAAGTTGTTTTCAGATAGAACTACAGTAGAAGACATTAATTTTCAAATGAAATATTATGATTACTCGATCCGTTGACATAGTCATCATCACAACATGAATGATATGCGCCATTGATTTCTGTGTTGGAATTAATGGAGAAAGCTAAACTTAAATTACTATTATGATGATGATAGGATTGAGACTCTAATCTTAGATCTCAGATCATTTTATCTAGGGAGTGGTTGAAACCATCATTGTAGTGTGAGAGCCTATAAGTACTAGGTTCTCCTGATTGATTGTGTAGTATTTTGTGTGTAGTGCTTGGGCACTCTCTAGGCATCTCACCTCGAGATCCACTTAATTAATATAACATCAGTTTTATCATGGTATGAGAGCTTTAGGGTTGTCAATCCTGTAAGCCGAGTGGAGAGCGTGACTGAGGCCAAATCATCGCTTGGATTCGAGGGCTAAACGCGCTGATTTTATCATCAGCACAGATTTCAAGTGTACAGTTGCGAATACCTTCGTGAGTCCGTGGTGTTAACTCGCATCGACCATCTGCGTGTTGGGTTGCCATCTGAGAAGGTTGCATGTCGGAGGGAGCGATTCAGGCTACGCATTTTCGTGAATTGACTTTTGAGAATATGAGTTCCAATCTCCTCCGTGATTTTTTGTGATCCAAATCTCTTGGGCGAATTTTCATGGGGGCTTGTGGACAATTGAAAGTGGATGAAAGAGCATAAAATGTAATGGAAGATCCTCCATCATCAGAAACATAACATGACAGTTTTCTGACGGTATAATCTAGGGAAAGAGCAGACAATAATGTGTTTACAACAGTTAGCGGAGGTTCTTTGGCAGGATCAGCGATGCATATAAATATATCGACAGGCGGTAAATCGCTCTCAAACCTGTCCATTTACATAGATTAATCAATATTTATTTAACATATCCATGAGCACAGTTGTTTAAAATAATATTTAATTGTGGTTATACTGGAAAATATACGAGAAAAATATCACCTCATTTACGTTGGATTGGTAGATCTACCTCTGGGTGCAGCATAAAAGAGTGAAAATTGCTGCAGGATCGGAGGAGGGTAGTCGATTGCAGAACATTGGTTTATGTTTTCAGTGGTAGCTTGCTCATCCATGTGGCAATGTTTCTCTTGTAACAGATTTGTTCTCAAAATTTTATTGTTTGAAAATCCTAGAAGTTGTAGGTTGTGGAGATCCCAAAAAAAAATTGGGTAAATTTTCTTATAAATTATTATATGCCACAGAAAATGCAATTTGTTTTTACTGATTTGAACCCATCTTCATAAATATGTGCATCAGAATTAGATATTGAGAATGTTTCCATCTTGTGAGAGGTCGTTTGGTTGCTCGTCACCAAAGCTGAGGGCACTAAGACCTGCATGGCACAGAAACCACAGTCTACAAGGTTCTACAGTTGAAGAGTTGCCAAAGGGAGAATTTTCCCGCCTGCGTGGTAACTAGGTTATTGGAGCTTGTTAGAGGACCGTATGGAGCCGAAAAAGAATCTTGAAGCGAGATAAGTTGGACTTTAACAACATGTATATATTTTTAGATATTTTTTATTATGATGATAATGATTTTCTCATGTTGGCATTTTGAATTAGCATGGGTAGTATGTTCGAGTCAGAATAAATTTCAGAAAACTATGGTTCTATTGATGACCACGAGAATCAAGAGGCATAGTCTGTTGTCCAAGATCCTAACATTGAATATTCATGACCTGATCTTCAAGAAGGGTGTAAAGAAGAACAAAGTGTTGAAGATCAATTGGACAAGCCACATGAAGCTGATTGCAAAGACATGGCAGAAGAAGACAAAGCTGGAGAGAATTCAAATTTAAATTGTGACGATCTCATCAATATTTATGTGTGTGCAGAAGTTACATCAATGAATGATGAAGACATCATAGTTGACTTTCAGATGGTTGACACCAGGAATAGTGAGAGGGAAAATTCTCCTATCCAACCCCTCATAATCTTGAGAAGGGCGAGAATAAGAATTCAAGCTTTCCATCACCGGGGAAGAAATGAGGTGAAGAGATATCATTACCTCATGGCGAGGAAAGCAAAGATGAAGCCTCGAATCAAGATGAAAAAGTATGGGCTCTGCTGCAAGAAGACAAAAATGAAAACCTTTCTTACCAAGTTGTTTCATGTTTTAGTTGTAAGCTTAGCTAAGACTAGACCAACAGGCATACGTTATTGCTCAGTACTCTTTCTCCATTAAGTGGGAGTGTTTGAATTAATGGAGAAAGCTCAAATTATATTACTGTTATGATGATGATAAGATTGAGACTCTAATCTTAGATCTGAGATCCTGTTATCTAGGGAGTGGTTGAAACCATTATGTTAGTGTGAGAGCCTATATGTACTAGGTTCTCCTGATTGATTGTGTAGTATTTTGTGTGTAGTGCTTGGTCACTCTCCAGGTATCTCACCTGGAGAGCCACTTAATTAATACAACATCAATTTTTATCATTTTGAACATGCACCGTATCCCGACTCATATTGATCACCACCTTGCCCATAGTTGAAATTAGAAAAATAACATAATTAGCTTAAACTGTAGTATTCAGAGCCATAACCAGTGTGCAAAAAGTTGTTGTAGCCATATACATGACCATTACCATTTCACTGGCCTCTTAAGGAATTGAAATACAACCACGATGATCCCTCCCTCGAATTGACAACCAAGTTATCGAGAATTTGTCCCTCCCTCGAATCGACAACCACATTACAGCAAGTTGCAGGCGTGATGGGAAAACAAAAACTTCACCAGGCCACGATGCAGAACACTCCACCTCTAGACTCAAGGCATCGCTCCATGCTACAGACTTAGAGAAAGGATATTCCTTGAAACTCCATCGCCACTCTCCACTTCTAAAAAAAACTAAAATGTTAACATTGGTACATCCATCCCTAGATTGATATAGAGATGCCTTCAGTGAACAAAGGAAAAATCTCACTATTTATGCTTATATCTTTTGATGTAGGCTTCTCTTCTGTGGCCTCTTTGATGGCCCAGGTTTCAGAAATCGAAGTAGTTGTAATAGGCTTATGAAGATATGCAAAAGATGTAACTATTTCTAGATTTGTTCTTTCTACTTGTTTTGAAATGGGATGTTGTGCTATAGTGTGATGTGCCAAAAAAACTGTAATTATTTTATTTACTAAAGTAAAAATAAATACTGGATTTTATTATTATTAATATTTGAATTTATGTATTAAATTTGGTTAATTATGAATGAAAATAAATATGGAGGGTTAACAAATTTTGTAATTCTCTTTCATATCAAGAAGTTGGGAATGAGTAGTTACCTAACTCTAACTACTTCTCTGATTATGAATTCTCCAAGAAGGGATGAAGAAGGTAATGTGAAAGTACAGGAGAGAAATGAAAAAGAAGAAGCTAAGTCTCGTGGTGACCAGATAGCTGTGGATGCTATGACCGATAAGTCTTGCAAGAAGGCATCTGTCATGCCCCCAATTATTTTTTCACGAATTACCCAACGTGCAGCATCGGCCAAACACTTAACCTTTTCATTTGTTAACATGTTTTCCGAACTACACCTAACTTTCACTTCATTAACCATATTAAACATTTAATGTGTGGAATAACATTAAATAAACATTCACTAGAAGAAGACACTTTAATATATGCAAGTACGATTTATATTATAAAATCTATTTTACATTCATTGAGAGGAAAATCTCAACCGCCGCTTTACAAATTTTTCACCATTCAGCTGTTGTCCAGCTTGGCCTCCAACTGCTACACCGTTCAGCCTCACCCGAACGCCCTTTGTTCACACCTTGGTTGTTGCCTATGTTTCCTCTACCCGCGCCCTCCATGCAGCTTCACCGTTTCATCGTTCCATCGTGTCAATCTGTGTTCAGTGGGCGCTCACTCCACGAGTCGCCCCAACCGCACCTCTGCACGATTGTTCAACTGGCGGCCACCCTATTGCAATCCACACACGGTTCCACACCTGGCAGGCATGCACACCTCATGACGCCCTACCCATGGTCATTCCACTGAAACCTGCATTCTAATTTACCGCCCGTCGTGCAAGCACATATCGCCTCCAAGGTAACTCCACTACAGAGCTTGCCGTATGAGATGCTCGCACTTCTCTTGTTCATTCCATGCTCTTTCTCCACCGATATATAAAAGTGTTAACCCGTTCGGGTGGGGGCTTTGGCCATGGGCCAAGCTGACCCACCGTCCACGTTTTTCACTATCAGCTCGGTGTAGGGGTGCCTGCACCCAGGACCGCCCACCCGCCTATAAACATGCAGTTCAACACATAGTCATATTTCCGTTTCGACTTCGTGTTTGCCTCTCTCCAGCTCGTCACCTTCATTAGGCGCGTACCCGCTCGCCATCACCCAATGAGTCCCCTATCTCTTGCCTTTAATTTCCTTCAGTTAAATGCTCCCATGCCGCCTAAACGCTGCAATAACCTATGTGCATTACATTCTCCCCCACCTAAGGTCATTTCTGTCCTTGGGAATCTGATTATCCTCCGTAGCTTCCTATCGTACTTCGCAATCTTTCGCTTCCATCTCCAAAGTGAGTCCTCCGTTTCACAGCGATCTTCCTCCGGTGCATCCTTCCGTCTAAAAAGAAATTCCCGTCTTATGTGACTGCCAATTCTTGTTGTTCAAAGATTCAAAATCTTTTCCAACACAAGGTTTGGTCTGTCAACAATCATGGTTGGTCCCCTCGATGGTTCCACTCTGTCTAGATGTTTTGCATCAAGTCGACATTTCTTCAAATGACTGATATGGAAAGAAAGATGATTCATATGCATGTGGCGTGGAAGCTCCAACTCATAGGCAACCTCCCCCACTCGCTTCTTAACCCGGAATGGTCCCTCATACTTTCTCATCAATGATCTTGCAGTCCCTTTAGGTGGCTAAAACTGATCCCTAGTAATCCTAAGGAAAACCATATTTCCCACACTGAAGTGTGCATCCTGCCTGTCCTTATTTTCCCATTTCTTCATTCTCCTTGTAGCTTCGTGCAAGTGCACCCATGCTGACTCCAAGGTCTCATCCCAAGCATTCATGAACTTCTTTGCATGAGGACTACTCAAAAAACCTCCCATCGCTACGGTATGCAGAGCGACTGGCATCTGTCCATTCACCAACTCAAATGGACTATACCCTGCCGCAGAACTCTTCTGTATGTTGTAGCTGAAGTGAGCTATATCCAAGAGTTCATGACAATTTTTTTGATCAATCGTCACATAATGTCTCAAGTAGTCCTCTATCAGTGCATTGATCATCTTTGTCTGTCCATCTGTTTACAGATGGTAACTCGAACTCATCAACAAATATGTCCCGACTAGCTTGAACAACGTGGTCCAAAATCTGCCTTTAAATCGTGGATCTCGGTCTAACACAATGCTCAGCGACATTCACCAATACTTCACTATGTTCTTAAAGAACATCTCCACAGTCTTCTTGGCTCCACTAGGTATCTTTGTTGGAACAAAGACAACATACTTGGAAAAATAATCGACCATGACCATGATCCCATTATACCCCTGTACTTGCGGTAACTGAGTGATGAAGTCCATTGAGACACTCATCCATAGTCTCTTAGGAATTGGTAAAGGCTGCAATAGACCTCCTTACCTCTGAGTATGCAATTTGTCCTACTGACAAATGATGCATGTATGTACATACTCCTCCACATCCTCTCTCATCTTTTCCCAAAAGAACCCTCTCTCCAATAATGCCAAGGAACGATGCTGCCTTGGGTGGCTAGCCCATGGAGAATCATGGCATTCCTTCAAAAGGTGCCTCCTAAGCCCAGATGACTTTGGAACATAGAGTCAGTTTCCAAAGAGCAAGAATCCATCTTGGAGAAAAATCTTCCGTGTATTCTCGTCCTTTATCTGCTTCACTATATTATGTGCCTGAGTATCAGTCTCAGTTCTTTCCTTGAGCTTATTCTACATCTCTTCTATCATCTATACTCGACTCCTACTTCATGTTGCCCAGTATTCCTCCTCCTCCAATGCTACTAGTTTCCCCTTCATGCTAAGGGCATCTGCCACCTTATTGAGTCTACTAGGTCAGTACTCAATAGTCATGTCGAACTCTGCCAAGAAGTCCTACCAACGAGCCTGCTTCGCTGACATCTTTGGTTGTGATGCAAAATAACTTGCTGCAACATTGTCAATCTTGACAACAAAAGGTTTCCCAATCAAGTAATGCCTCCATACCTATAAACAGTGGATGATCGTAGCCATCTCCTTCTCATTGACCGGATACCTCCATTCTCTATCCTACAACCTCCGACTCTCATATGCCATCGGATGTCCATCCTGCATAAGAACCCCTCTTATGGAAAAATATGAAGCATCTTTGTGTACCTCAAACAGTCGCTTGAAGTCCAGCAACTTCAGTATCGATGCTGAAACCATCCTCTTCGTCAAATCATCAAATATCGTCTGACATTTATTCATGTAACTCCATCGCTTGTCCTTCTTCAGAAGGTCTATCAGTGCTGACGTTACTTTGGAATACCCCTCTACAAACTTCCGTTGGTAGTTGTTCATGCCCAAAAACACCCTCATATGATTGAAATTCTTCGGTTCAACCCAATCCTCAATCGCTTTCACCCTGTTTGGCTCCATCTGTATGTACCCTTGACCCACAATGTGTCCAAGGAATGGAATCTTGGTTTGGGAAAACACACACTTTGACTTCTTCAAGTAAAGCTGACTCTTCTTCAGCACCTCAAACACCAACGCCAAGTGCTTCTTATTATCCTCCATGTTATCACTGTACACCACGATGTCATCCAAGTACACTACTATGAACGAATCCAAGTGTGGGCGTAGTACATCATTCATCAAAGTACAAAACGTAGCAAGAGCATTACACAACCCGAAGGGGATAACAAGTAATCCAAAGCTTCCATACCTTGTCACTATCATGGTCTTCCTCTCATCTCCTTCCGCTATCTGCATCTGATAATATCCATGCCTCAAATCTAGCTTGGAAAACACTCGGGCTTTCACAAACTTATCGAAGCAATCTATAGCTAATGGCGAAGGATACCTATTCTTTATCGTCTGCTTGTTGAGAGCACGATAATCACAGCACATCCGTAGCTCATTCGTATCTTTCTTCCATTGGAACAATACTAGAGCTCCATAGGGGGACCTTGGAGACCGAATGAAACCTGCATCAGTTAACTCCTTCAGCTGTCGTTTCAACTCCTCCAACTCAGGTCCTGACAACCGATAAGGAGCTTTAGCCAGAGGTTGCTTCCCTGGCTCAAGCTCGATGCTATGGTCCATCGCAAGCCTTGGTGGAAGTTTCTTTGGTAGCTCATTGGGCATAAAATCTGCGTACTTGACCAACACCTCAGAAATCTTAGCTAGAACAGGCATCCCCACTCCATCATCACTATCGAATTCCCTGATAACAGCTACATATGTCTCCACATCTGAATCCCTCATAGCCTTCTCCAAACTCAGTGTAGAAACATGTTGCACCTTGAGTTCCTTTTCTTATGAGTAGGCAAAGTCCAAGTCTGTGATTCTCCAATCAGCACAACCTCATCACAGAAGGGGACAGTAACTGGTCTATTGCCCTTCAAGAAATCCCGCCTCAATATCATGTCAAAATCGTTCATTTCCATCACCGTGAAGTCCAACCAATCTTGCCAGTCTTTAATCTACACAGGCACTTCATGTGCCAAACCCACCACTCTAGCTCTTGAGTTCACTGCCTTGACTTCCACATTCGATGGGAAAATCTTCTGTCCAACTTCTTTTGCTAGACGTGTCATCATGAAGTTATCTGTGACCCCCATGTCCACCAGTGCTTGAATGGTCTTGCCATGAACTACCAAGTCTACGAAACCCATATTATGAATCCATGATTTCTTCTCCATAACTTTAGACTGCATACATACCTAGTCTCTGCAATTCGCTCTGATACCACTTGTCACGCCCCCAATTCTTTTTTCATTAATTTCCCAACGTGTGGCATCGGCCAAAAACTTAACCTTTCCATTTGTTAAAATGTTTCCCGAACTACGCCTAACTTTCACTTCATTAACCATATTAAACATTTAATGTGCAGAATAACATCAAACAAACATTCACCAACAGAAGACACTTTAATATATGCAAGTAAGATTTATATTATAAAATTTCTTTTACATTCACTAGGAGGAAACTCTCAACTGACGCTTTACAACTTTTCCACCATTCAGCGTTCATGCAGCTTGGCCTCTGGCCACTACACCGCTCAACCTCACCCAAACGCCCTTCGTTCACACCTTGGTTGCTTCCTACGTTTCCTCCATGCAGCTTCACTGTTTCAGCCTTTCATCGTGTCAATCTTTGTTTGGCGGGCGCTATCTCCACGAGTCACCCTAACCGCACCTCTGGACAATTGTTCAACCGGTGGGTTCCCTTTGGCAGGCGTGCACACCTCGTGTCGCCCTACTCGCGGTCGTTCCATTGAAACCTGCGTTCTAATTTACCACCCGTCGTGCGAGCACATCTCGCCTCCAAGGTAACTCCATCGTAGAGCTTGCCTTATGAGATGCTTGCACTTCACTTATTCATTCCATGCTCTATCTCCACCGATATATACAAATGTTAACCCGTTCGGGTGGGGGCTTTGGCCATGGGCCAAGCTAACCCACCGTCCATGTTTTTCACCGTCGGCTCGGGGTAGGGGCGCCTGCGCCCGGGACCATTCACTCGCTTATAAACATGTGGTTCAACACTTAGTCATATTTTCATTTCGACTTCGCGTTTTCCTCTCGCCAGCTCATCACCTTCGTCGGGCGCACGGCTGCTCGTCGAGTCACCTCCCAGCTCGCCATCGCCCAACCAGTCGCCCATTGCTCACCCTTCATTTCCTTTGGTTATTGCACCCGGCGGGTGCGCTCATGATGCTCGAATGCCACAATAACGCATGGGTGTTACAGCGTCTGTCTTGTGAGCAAGAGCTCGAGGGAGGCTTGGACCTAAAGGCAAGTGTCATGGTTGGGAGGATAAATATGTAAGATGAAGTGGTGACTGAGGCTTGGACCTGAAAGCAAGTATCATGGTTGCAAGGATAAATATGTAATATGAATTGGTAACTTCGAAAGTATAAATATGTAATATGAAGTGGTGACCTCGAAAGTTAACTGACGTAAATCTGTATCCAGGTAATTATTGGATCCATTGTATTTAATTTAAACTATAAATTGTACATATAGTAACTCTTAAAATTAGTTAACTAGATAGCCTAAGGGTACTAATCTAAACTATGATAATATAGAAACGCACAAGTAAAAAACGATAATATAGAAATGCACAAGTAAAATAACCTAGGTAAACCCTATGTATAAAAGAAGAAAAACCTTAGAGATTTTAACATAGAAAAACACGGTATTGTGAAATTAACAGAAAGAGAAATCTTTCACTATATATACAAAACTACAAGTTTTACAAAAGAAAAATAAACTGATTTTCCAGAGTAAAAATGTCATTACTCGGAATAAATATTCTGACAAAAGGAAACATTATAACTAGATACAGATAGCTATCACAGTAAAGAAGATGATATTTCTGGAAGATAAATATATTAACAAAAGACTACATTATAACCAGATACATAAAGCTATTATAGTAAAGGTGTCATTTCTAGAAATAAATATGTTGACAAACGAAAACAAGTAAGAGGTGAGAATTATGGCCATAATATTACAAATACACTCAGCTAAAAACCAAACGACCAACTTGAAAATTATATTTACCCATATTATCAATCCACGACGGGTCACTTGCGACTGAATAGGGAATAGGGCAATGTTTTCCATAAATTAACCGTAACCTCAGAGGAGCAAAATCGTCGAACCGAGATTACCCCGTTATAAGGGGATATCACATATTTTAACGTTGCATACAATGTTAAATTTTAATGGGTGGTCTTCTTTGTAAACTTGAGATATGCCAACGGTTTGATTGTACACCACATGCTTTACTTTGAAGAAGTGGCTTCAATGCATGTCATAGTTTTGTTTCAGAGATGTTGCAGCCCTCCTTAAAAGTACCTGCCAACCCTGTGAGGAAAAGGATAACATATTTTCACACAATAGAAGTGAATGTAATTGCAGAAGAATTCGAGATAATCACAGTGCATAATGGTCTCTCTTTTATAATATCGTTACTAAAATTATTAGGCATTTGACATGAAATATCTTTCTCAACGTGATCCATCCCTTCAATTTCTTCCCTAAATTTACTTTACCTTCCTTGCTCATGCTTCTTGACATTGCATCCTTTTACTTTTGTAAAACCGCTTTGAGAAGGCCGATGCTTAATGTGTTGCGAATCTCATCTTATTGACTCTGACAGAAGATCTCTAAACATTTTGTAATCAACAAAATAGTTGTTACATCGCTCGATTCTTTGAGCGCGTTATTGAAATTTGATTTGGTTATTAACTTGAAGATCTCGGAAAGAAGTCATATGGCTACTTCCTGATGGTCACCTTCATTATTTATTGCAAACCCCAAAACCTACAAAAATATTACAAGAAATAAATTAAGAAATTGTATGAAGTTGTTTTCAAATCAAATTGCAGTAGAAGACATTAATTTTAAAATGAAATATTACGCTTACCAAATCCAGTGACATAGCCATCACCACAACCTGAACAATAGGCACCATTGATTTCTGAACGGCCACCGTATCCCAACTCATATTGATCACCACCTTTCCCATATTCGGAATTAGAAAATTAACATAATTAGCTTAAACTACAGTATTCAGAGCCATAACCAGTGTGCGAAAACTTGTTGTCACCATATACATAACCATTACCATTTCACTGACCTCTGAAGGAATTGAAATACAACCGAGGCGATGCCTCCCTCGAATAGACAACCAAGTTACCGAGAATTTGTCCCTCCCTCGAATCAACAACCACGTTACAATGAGCTGCAAGTGCGATGGGAAAATGGAAACTTCACCAGGCCACTATGCAGGACGCTTCACCTCCAGACTCAAGGCATCGCTCCATGCTCCAGACTTAGAAAAAGGATATTCCTTCAAAATCCATCGCCACTCTCCACTTGTAAGAAAACTAAAACGTTAACACTGGTACATCCATCCTTGGGCTGATATAGAGATGCCTTCGGTGAACAATGGAAAAATATCCGTTATTTATACTTATATCTTTTGATATATGCTTCTCTTCTATGGCCTCTTTGACGCCCCAGGTTTCAGAAATCGAAGTAGTTCTAATAGGATTATGAAGATATGCAAAAGATGTAATGATTTCTAGATTTGTTTGGCCTACTTGTTTTGAAATGGGATGTAGTGTTGTAGCTTATGAGTACTCCAGGGATTTGGTTGCTTCATAATCTAAGCTTAATATAGGAAAAAAGTATATGGATATTTTTCTTCAAAATAGGGTTTATTAAACTGTTTATCTGTTAGCGAAAAAGTTTTTTTCTGTGTGGGGTTAAAATGATAGTTAAATTACTAATAGATAATTTATGGAATATTGTTTCTAATGGATTTTAAGAACCCTCCAGTCAAGTTTCTTATGAGACTTGAGAATGATTAACCTATTATGAATAAAAAGGATGATGCAGTAATATTGTTTCTCATTCAATAATGTTTGGATGACAGTATTTTTCTAAAATTTGCAATAACAACCACATTTGGGAAGAAACACCATTTAGTAGATCTTTGTAATTGCTAATCAATCTATAATTATAAAAAGATAAGTCAAATATTTTGGTAACACAAAAGTAATTAAATACGCCATGGAAGATCTTACAGAAGCAAATGGAAAGTATTAACATGATGCGGAAAGTGAAGCCCACTATGCATATGCATGTGTCGAAGGTGAGATTGAATTTGAAGATGATGAAATTGAAACCACCTTTATAATAATGGCAACGAAACTTTTCTTAAGAGTGACTTGCAAAGCCCAAATATGATGGAGATCAAAGTAAATATAGAAAATTTATTATGAGTATATAAATATAAAGAGCAAAATATATAAATAAAATAATCAAAATTGTTGAAGCTCTTGTGACAAATAAAGGAGGAGATGAAAGAAAATGTTGAAGTTTTTTGTTTTTGTTTTTTCTCTTATAGAGACTAACCAAAAAGTTCAATCAACAATAGTTAAGGTACAATTAGATATAGAAGATGAAATCTATGAACAAATTGCACCAACATGTAAAAGGAAAACTAGTTTTTAATTGATCTAAGTGTTCCAAGCCTAGCTAAGATTTTGACCAACATGTAGTAGTGGTTGTAATTAAAGGAGAGTTATTAGTGTTCATGAATTTTACAATTGAGATTAAGGGTGTTGTTAAAAATTATTATGTATTGTTAATTCATCTAGTCGAGTAGTGAGTTATCACTCAAAGTCAACCTTAAAATGATATTTTTAGACATTGTTAGTCTTGATAATTTTATAAATTATTGACATCTTTAGAAACGTTTAATTTAGACAATTTTGGAAAATTCCTAAACTATTTCTCGTGAGTTTTATCATTTCCATACCTCTAACAACATGAAATGGATAAATACTATCGTAATTTGAGGGAGATCCCACTAGAATTATTTTAAATATAACATGCCCCATTGAATTTCTAAGGCCATCTCTAATACTATAAGTTGAATCATCATTCCAACGATCAAAAATATATGCACAGTGAAGTAATGGAGTGGCAATAAACATACAGAAGTCAATGTTGGATGAATTTTCTAGATCGTTAACTTATGTCATAATTAATTCTACTTCTAAACATTTTTTGGACTTAAGTTGAGGGAACAAAAGAGAACCACAATTATGAATACAAACAATCAAAAATAGAAATGTCAAATGAGATACAAATGGAAACAAAACTAAACTTTGGAGTAAGATAGGGAATTGTAAAGACTTATTGTACACACTAATAAGCAAAAATCCCTCAGAAAAATGGCACAGGGGACATTGTAGATAATGAAAATTGTTAAGTAAAAAGCAAGGGAGGTTGTCAAAAAGAGACAAATCAAAAGGAAGACTGAGAAGTGTTAGGAGGAAAAATGAAATTAAACTATAACATATAACACAACTTCAAACTACCAATACTACTTTACTTAGAGTGTCATATTTTCCCTTAAAAATAACAATGAAAATGCTTAAAACTCCTACTATCACATTCAATGTGGTCTTACAAGATACTTAAGCCTCATCAAACTTAAATTCAAAATCTCTTATATATCTCTCTTTCATAAAAAAAAGCACCAAAATTATAAGTCCATCAATTTTCAAGAATGGAACAATTGGAATTTGGTAACTAACTTTAACTAAAATAAAATATAACAAAAACAAAAGAGAATAGTCATCTTGGTTCGTTAGTCTTGTTAGTCTTGCCACAAGATATTATATCATTCACTTCATCGTTAAAGTCCATTGACTCTCTATTATTTTGTTCAAATTTCACAATTTTAACCAAAGTTTCAGGAAAGTGTTGAAGATTTCTATCATGTTCTAACTTCTGGAAATCTTATTTCTAATTTTCATTTTCAATTAGGCAAGGGAGTCTTGATAAAACATATTTCCCTTGGTGGAAGTAGATGTATTTTCAGTATTTTTCAGTTCTTAACAAATCATTTTAAAATAACAAAGGCTAATTTTGAGAGAGGACATTTTGTCAATCAGTTCTTTGACACTATTATGCTTGACACTATGATTTCCCTACTTAGTAATGCTAAAACTAACGAGTTTCCAAGTCACTTACATAAGTGAGGGGGTGGGAGAGGAGCCAGGGGGGATGAATAAATATGTGGAGGAAGCAAAAAGGGTGTACAGGAAGTCCTCTTATGCACAAGGATAACTGAATATGCAAAATTGTTCCATGGATAAAAAGGAATAATTTGATTGTTGAGTTCTCTACACAATGATGCCATAATTTTCAAGGTTGCAGGTAATGGTGGGGTGGTGGGTTGGGGCTAAAAAAATATCCACATGAACATTTTTATATATTAATTTAATATGGAACTACTGATATTTTGGCGTGCTGATAAAGGGTTTGTAGGAGGTGCAAGATAAATAATGTGTAGAGAAATTGCGTGCGAGGTAAATTGTTGAAGAGAAGGGACTATATTGATTCATGTTTTATTCCTTTACGCTTGGCACAATGTATATTCTAAACTTTTAAAATATCTCTACACATTACATGGAAACCAATCTATCTCAGTGTTAATTAATTTTGTTCATTATAACAGATAGTTAGTTTCATTTACAAATACTTTCAACGTTGTCAAGCGTTTGAGGTTTCCCTTTTCCTAAAGAAGGAACATGAACTTTTCTTGTCTCCCATACTTCTATCGTACACCTGCCTCTTTGATTGTGTGAAGTGCAGAAGTGCAAGTGATGGTAAAGTTAAAAATTAATTAAAAATTAGTAGTATAAGGAATATAGGTTCAACTAACTATTAAATTCATTTGGAAAACATTAATTTTTAAAATAGTTAATGCAGAGGTCCAGAAGAATCTCTTTGAATGTGCAAAGTGTGGAAGTGCAAGCAATGGTAAGGTTAAAAATTTATTAAAAATTAGCAGTATAAGGAAATATATGTTCAAATAACTAATAATTTAGTTGAACAACACTACTTTTTAAAATAGTTAATGTGAAGGTGTAGAAGGAGCTTTCATTGTTCTTTTTTTGTGCCTATGGACAACTTAATCTATGCACTTGGAGCCACCGAAAATAGTTTTGAGATCTCTACCAAGTAGTTTCACTAGAGCTCATATGTGGATGAAGGAGAAAGGGTGTGTGAGAAGTGTGGGAGAAAGGGTGTGCAGAGAAGTTATGTGTGGGGATGAAAAAATATGCAGAGGAGGCTATAATATTAAAATGTTATGTCTTTTTATTTATCATGGGGGTACGAAAACAAGCGAGAAATTACACTATAGCATAATTAAGGGGGGAAGATTCGATAGGGAAAATCTCAAATGAGAAGATTCAAACAAGTTCCTTCTCTACTTATTAATGAAGAAGTGAACTTCTTAAGAATATTTTCTCTCATTAGGATAGAGAATGCCATGCTCACCGTGGCAACTGATCAGGTGTATGGGAAGTGCAGGAAAGGTTTTGCAAAGAAATTATGTGCAGATGAGTTGGTTAACTATTAGGGACTATATGGAGTCAAGCATTTTTTCTCCACACTGAGCACAATGTATATTTTAAAATTATAATCAATTACTATCAAATTCAACTAAACAACATTGTTTTTAAATAATTAATGTAAAGGTGTGGAAGAATATTTCATTGTGCTCCTTTCGTACCTGCAAATAGACACACTTCCACATTTAGGGCCACCGAGCATAGTTTTTGGAATCAAACATGAAACTACCTGCAAAGAAATTTTCATAGAGCTCATTTTCACCTCTCTATCGAATAAAGTGAGCCTATGTCAACATAGTAGTGTGCACAATTCATCACCCACCCTTATTTCATAGAATACCATGTTGGATACGTTATCATGAACTAATTTAATTCCTAGATGCAATTTCTTATTTTTCATTTCAAGTACCTTTTTGGAATTATCGCTTATGAAAGCCCAATCCTATTCCCCATTGGGGAAAATGAATTTACAATTTAAGTACTAGGATTTTCTTAAGTCTTTTACAAAACACATATTATTCTTTGGACCATGGCTCTATATTCAATTCTAATTCAAATCCTCATTACATTTCATTCAAATTCGAAGTCTCTCTACCAATTTTGAAAATAATCCTAAGATGTTATACAAAAACATTAATTCAAAGTATATTTTTTAGAAATTTATTTGAGATTTTATATATTACCTGATGTTTTGTAGATTCCAAATTATACTAAGTGTGAGGAACCATTTCTAGAAGCATCTAGAGGGTATTGGAATTTCTTTTACTTGCTATATACAACCATTTTCTTGCACAACACTCCTTTCTAATATGCATTAGAAAGACATTTCATTTAATATCAGATGATAACTATTTAATTGACAAATGTGAAATCACAAGTACATGTATTATCTCTACAAGTGTGTTGGTAAGATGCTCAAAATAACATATCATGAATAGTATATCATCGTTAGTTAGTATCTGATATGTATGTTAAAAATATAAAAAGTAACGTGACAATTGTAACAACTAGTTTTAGTTATATTGTATGTAGGAGCATTGACTAGGTGTTTATTATGATTTTTTAGCAAACAAATTTCCAATGAATTTTTAATTACCTTTCAGGGGAGTCAATTACAAAAGGATTTGTTCTCAAGGTTGTACCGTGGTCATTCTAGTAGTTTCATGATGTGAGGAATTTTATCTACAAACTAATTTTGATCATAGGTGAAAAATGTGTAGCACTATTGTGAGGTAAGTTGTGCATCGTTCATTTTGTATGTGAGTACTTATAACATTTATATAATATATGTTACATATCTGTGGCGATTAGGCTCGTTGTTCAATAAGTGGATAAAATGAGTGCTAAAACATTTATACAATATACGTTAGTGTCATGTAGTTGTTAGGAATAAATTGTGTATTGTGCTATGAAATTATAACCTATTTTTCTTTTCTTATTTCTATATATATGATCTAATTCATATCTTCAAAATAGTGAAGATGAACACAAATAGAAAAGATATAATTAAATACAATGATAACTTTTCTCAAAGGTGTGTTTCTATGATTGTCATTTGATTATTATGTCTTACAACTCTCTATGTTTTTTGCTATAATTTTTGTACTACAACTAAAAATGACGGTTTTTCAATTTTCAGGAAACATGTAATACTTAGAGATTCAAATCAAGGAGAACAACTAGAAGAAAAAAGGTACTTTGAATATTTCTAAAAAACATTTGTGCATTTGTATATTAGTTTATTTTCAATTTAATATATGTAATAGGAACTTTGAATCTAAAATTTGTTTAATACTTTACCTATATGCGATATTTGGTTCTGTCTTGATGACCAAATTCTTACTTAGAATTAATTATAATGTCATTTTATGTAGTAATTTTAGTGTAGTATTTGTGAACAGGAAAAACATATTTGATTTGGAACTGGCTCAAATAAATATACTATCAATGATGTGACAATAGATATGGATGAAGTAGTAGAGAAGGAAATGAGCACAATTGTAGAACAAGAGATCACAAGAGACACAACAAAATCTGCAAAAAATATAAAGAAATAGAGAGAAAGAGGTAGTTTTGTTTAAGTTTAGCTAATTGTAAAACATATATGTTTTTTATTTTCTTGAATGAATTTCAATTCAATGCTCGTGACTAGGAAAAAATAGGTCGAGTCTATGCCATTATTCATGGAATATATCAATAACAATATAATAGGAATAATTTTCCATGGCATTATTCTAGTTACATAATTAACTTTTTTGGAAAAAGAAAATAAGACAAAAAATATTGTTTGTGGATATTTGAAAGAAAAGAAGGCCAAAATGACAATAGCATTTCTTGTTCCAAAATAATTTATCAAACATTAGGAGGCAAAATTTATTGCAAACACTAGTGTTTGTATTAGAAAATTTGAAATAATTCCCAAGCACAAATATGATACTAATGACCATGAGAAAAATATTATAAATAAGTTTATCATTGTAGAAAACATTCATCCTATTTCTGGAGAGTATAAACTTTTCCCAAATATCATGATTTCAAATATGTTCCATAGTGAGGATGTGTTTCTAGTTGGCACAATTGGTGCCATTGCAATTTCAGCAACATACACAAGGATGCAATGTGTACTAGAAATCAAAGATGGCAATGCTTATTGTCCATCTCTTATGTGGTTTACAGGTATTTATATACAAATATTGCATATGTGACAGGTTCAGGTGCATGAAAAACGTCTTCCAACATATGTTTTAATTCATAAACAATTGCATTAAGACTTTTTTTGCTCAGATTGCCAAATAATATAGTTTACAAACAAGAAAAAGTTTTTCAAACTTCAAAATCCTTGCTCATATGTTCATTGAAAATATAAAATGAGGTGGAAATCCTAAGAAATATTCCTTCATCAGTGAGTGGAGTATGCATGGTAATATATATATAAAAAGAAAAATACAAAAACATTTTATTTCAAGTTCCTAAGTCTCATACTTTTATATCAATTTTGCGATGCTTGTGAGGACTATTGATGGTTAATAGTGCATATACAAATCCCTTTGAGACCATATGTGTGAAATGGGGTAGTATACTTATAACTTCTAGAACTATGGATGAAACTATGTGTTAGGTCCCTAGAGTACTGGTGCAGCCCCTATATTGTTATTTTGTGCTCCATAGAAGCCCACTATTGTTATTATTGTGCCCTTACATTATTATTTCTATTTAGGACCTAAATATATTTTCACCCTTTACACTCCTATATATACCAAGGAGGTTGTGTCATTTGAATCATCGAAGAATTTTTTATTTAT
The DNA here is from genome assembly GCA_000404065.3 of Pinus taeda. Classification (NCBI taxonomy): domain Eukaryota; kingdom Viridiplantae; phylum Streptophyta; class Pinopsida; order Pinales; family Pinaceae; genus Pinus; species Pinus taeda. The sequence continues at coordinate 40,818 of APFE031443273.1, forward strand.
GTGATGTACAAGGAGGTTTCCCTCTCGAAGTCGATTATTATCTAGTCATTGATCTATCTTTTCTTATGTTTATGTATTATTTCTTATTTGGATACATAAAATATAGCATGAGAGCTCTTAATCTTAAGTCCTTCTACTTCAAACAAGTCATCATGGAATTTTTTCTATAACTTTTTTTCTCTGAAGCTTAAGGATGAAATCAAATACTATGTGAAAGTGAAACATTGAATAACATCTAGCTACAATTGCATACTGTGGTTCTCTATATTTTCAGAGATATGGTCCAAGAAAGTTTAGGTTTATGCAAGATCAAGACTTCAATATCAAACAAATGTTTCAGAGAAAATCATCATAACTTTCTCTTTGACCATTGGATTTGAATTTCATAAAAGGTTACTTAAAGTGCATGGAAAGTAGATTCATGGGTGTCTTTTTCAAGATTTAATGTTAAAACATTGACACATGGCATCTAGTACAAGTTTAATCTACTAAACTAGTCGATAATCGGGCCATCATGGGCGAATTAGCATAGATTTATCTTGAAGAATCCAATATCGGTCTAATTTGTGGGGTTCGAAAGAAGGCATAGAGAGATACCATAGGTTTCAATTACATACCTTGAAAGGAAAAAAATCATACAGATACAACATTTTCAAGGTTATCCTTATCAACAAGCTAAAAATCAAGCTGTAAAAGGTGTGTATTTTTAAATTTGCATAGCTTTTGTTTGAAAAAATAGTTTGAACTGATTCAAATGAAATAGTGAAGCATTGATACCATTAATTGGTCCCAAAATTCCTCCCAAAAAAAAATTGTACATCCATTAATCTGTTAGGAAGCTCTCCTATGTCGCATGAAAAAGTGGAATAAATGGAACATGATACATCAAAAGTGCAAGAACAAGTGAGACAATTATCACTCTCATAAAGAGAAACCAAAAATGAATTGGGATCAATGTAATATCCCCATATTTTGAATATTTAAATTCACAATAATAATTTAATAATATTGGTAGTGTCAGTGTCTTCACACTGCCATCAGTGATCAAAATCTGCTCTTTTGCATTTCATAGTAGGAGTCTCATTCTGATGAGGTTTCATTCCATTAGGTCATGGATCCACTAATGGTAGGGCTTGCCTCAATTTTTCCCTCATGGTATAAACTTTCTAATCTATTTCCATACTTTTCAGTCATGATTCATGTTCATTTTTCAGTTCATTCCATCAATTACATAGGGTTTCATCTCATTAGGTTTTAGGGTCCCACCATGGTCAAAATTTGATGATTACATGCCAATAATGATCAGCAAGGACATGAGGTGGACAACAATGACTACTTCTCCTAAGCATGTAATGATGTTTCGAAGCACCTACCACTGTAAAAAATCAAGTCATCATGAGCACCAATTCACCTGCAAAAGCAAAAGAGAAACAAGCATTAAAACCCTAAATTCCTCTCCCACTAAGCTAGGGTTGGCTATGGGATCAGAAATATCTGAGCAAAGTAGGTGTAAGGGATATTAGAATGTATGAGGCCATTTCATATAATCAAACATCAGGTCTCCATCATTTGTCGAGAAGTCATTCCAAGGAACAAGCCATTCACCACACATAAGGGATGATTTTTCTTCAAATGATGTTCTGAGAAATAGAACATGAATTTGACAAAAGTGAGAGAGGTGTTTGGCAAACATTTACCCAAGAATAAAAACCTATTTCATTTTTTACACAGGTTTCATGGTTTGGGAGAAATGTTGAAAACATCATTTGCCTCAAGAGGGTTGTTGCACCTCTGGAGTGACCTTGGTAAAATCAAATTTTCTCCTAGATGGAATGACCAAATAACTTTCTGGATGAGTAAATCGATAAGTAGACAAAAACATATTTCCAATGAGATATCATGAGCTCAATTTTGAGTTTAGGAAGACCTTCAAAAGTTGACTGCAACAACACCCTACATTTAGGCAGCGTGATTCTGCACATTTTGACAAATCTTGGGAGATTGGACTTTTGACAGGGCAAATGAACTCAAAATTCAAACATTCAAGATGTTTTGGAAATTAGACTCGACAATATTTCCAAAAAGCTATCAGGCGTCCAATTTGGACATCAGGAAGGCCTTCAAAGGTGTCCTGCAAAATGGCGCTATGCACTTGGCAAGGTTTTCCTTTGTTAATTTGCACTAGTGCTACGTGCCTGGCAGGCGCTACGCACCTGGCAGCCAAGCCCCAAAACGCTGTAAAATCACTCAATTTTCTTCAAATCTCTCAATTTACCTCTTGGAAAGTAAGTAAATTAATCCTTCTTGTTGAAAACGGTTGTGCATCAAGTTTTGGTGATGTTTTCACTCATAAAGTTAAAACCCTAGTTTTAACTCAAAACTATCCCATAAAATTCACAAATTGTCTCATAAATTTAAAAGCTCACTCATTTATTTCTTTCCTATCTCATCCATTTGTTCTTCACTAAACCCCATTCCCTCAAATAAATTCCCTAAACCCCATTCCCTCATATATTTTCCCCAAATACCATTCCCACATATAAATTTCTCAAACCCTACACACTTTATCCTACTCACTCCCAAAACCCTATACACATCCCTAAAACCTATTCATACATACATTTCCACACCCCCTCCCCATACACTCTGCCCATTCCATTCCTTCATCTTATTCCATACTATTATCCACAAACCATTCATATATAATCACATTTTTCAAAACCAGGGGAAAACAATGGAAAGAGACAATGAATATGACTATGAGGAAGTGACACTTAGTGATAGTTCCATGGAGATACATAAGCAGAAAATAAAAAGCAAAGAGAAGATGCATGAGGATGATATAGATGATGAAAAAGAAAGAGAACAAACATTTGGAGGATAAGCAAAGCCTAACGGAGCTTGAAATGTTGAAACTGAAGAGGCAAAATGACAAAGAGGACCATGCCAATTTGACTTCCATTTAGCAAGAGATTGAACATGACCAGGAAACTTGGCTTGAGAGGGTCAACATGCATCTTTAGGGATTGATCAACAAGGACAATAGGGACAATAGAATGCTCTGGCACATGTCATATCATTATATGACTCGAAAACAAAATTGCAATATGAGAATCAGGAAGCTTAAGGCTAGGTTGAGGAAGCCATTAAGGAGCAAGAAAGAGCAAGACAAGTTGAAAATCTTGGTTGAAGCCTTACTAGCCCATTAAAGAAACTAATGGTGTTCCCTTGTGCCAAATCTGGGAAAATTGTGATAAATTTTGGTCATTTTGAAATTTTGAAATAGTAAACACCAAAAATTGTCCTAGGTGCATAGCGCCATCGATGCTACGCTTTCCACTTGAGGAATTTTTGAAGCAATGACTTACATATTTGGATTTAACATGATGAGAACATCAAACCCGGAAAATTTCAGAAATTTTGGAGCAAAACGTGGTCACCAAAAGGTCAAAAAACTATCAAAAAATGACCTCTTTGCCTCTTTTTGGAACCACAGAAGCAGCCCTGGGAGATTTCACTTTTTAGGGGGAAAATGATATCCAAATTGAAAAATTAAAGTTGTTCCAGAAATTAGATAGGAATACATTTCCAATGAGCTATCTTGCGCTCAATTTGGCTAAGGGGAAGGCCTCCAAACTTGTTTTTTAAGCGGCACTACATACCTGGCCAGTGGCGCTACTCATAGAGTCAGTTTGCCCAAAAATCCAATTTTCGCCTAGTTTCTCTGCAAGCTGACTTTTTCTCTCTTCATGGATGAATTTATGGTTGTAATTAATGTTATGGTATGTAAATGATAAATGATCCTAAGGGGTATATTCATCAGTTCGAGTTGGTTTTGGGGTCAATGAATCATTTTCCATGCTTATAGAGGCAAGTTGTTCCACTGCCTATTTTCTTGTTCCTTATTTGGAAATGGTTGTAACAGTTCCTTATCTCTTGGATTCGACCCCTGATGGATAGCATAGGTGGTTTTTATGTCTATATTATGTATTTTTTCAGTCATTAGCAAAGGTTGGACTCCCTTGGATGCTCTAAGCTACATTGTACATCTTTACAACAGTTTGGCAAGGAAATAAACCAGGATTTGTAGCTATTTTTGTGGGATACTTGGGGTAAAGTGTTTTTGCATAGTTTCTTCTACTGTTATTAGTTTTTGTCATGTGTTTTGTGTGCCACAATCTTATTCATTCTGCTAGCTAAATGAAATCAAGATAAATAGGTAGAATAAATTGGTTACAATGCTTTTCCTTGGGAATCCATTTAGTTTTTGATGTTTTCTACTGTTTAAAGAGGAACCATGATCTTTGCATGCCATCCTCAGCTCCTCACCAGTCTTAGACCTACCATCTCACTCAATTTCAAGTGCTAAACACTTACCTACCTCGCCCCATAGAACACCCTGCATCCTAACTTCATTTCCTGCACCCAAAGTTGCCTACTCCATTTGATCCAGCAACAAAACCCAACAAAATCAATCAAAAACCCTAGAGCTACTATAACTAACCTAAAATCCATATTTGATCCAGTCATCTTGATTGAGATTTACAAGGAGGGAGCCCTCTCCTGACTTGGTAGGGCTAGCTACTAGGTTAAGCTTGGTTTGTGGTTATCCTAGGATTTCCTCCCTTCAACTTGAGGTCAATCTAGGCTCTAACATAGTGGCGACCATACTGGGGAACGTAGTTTTATGTTACTCAGTAAAATGTATCAAGTCTAGATATTATTTTTGATGGTGGACAACGATCAAACACCAGAAGGCTGAAATCATTCACCTGGTGACTCCAAATCAGTTTCGAGATCAGATCCAAGGACTCCACTGGAGAATGAACCTGACCAGCAGAAACATGAAAGGACAATATGGAAAGATCAGCTATTCAAGTTGGAGTTTCATCCAAGACATTATTATCTTTTTTATAAATTATTTCTTCTCTTTTCCCAAGAATGTCAAGAAGGCTTTACAAAGTATATTGTATTTGAGAAAATATCCTAGACATGCATTTGATTCTTTCCCTTTGAAGATTGTGAATACCAAATATTCGCATGCCTTTGATCTTGATCAAGACCCTTATTTCGAATCTTATGATGACCGTCTTCAAACTGATGAGCCTAAAGAGACCAAGAATGATTCTACACTTTCTTTACATACCCCTATACCTTGTAAAATTCCAAATAGATATAAGTCTCTGATTTTACCTCCTATATCCCATGCTTTCCCTAAAAATCATTACCTATATCTACTAAGATTTGATGTTGAATGTGACAACATCACTAATGAGAGACATGTACTGAATTTTGAGTCTTTTCTTGACCTTTTTGAAGTCGATGAAGAGGATGTCAGTATTAGGATTTTTTCTCTTTCTTTGTAAGGCAAATTCAAGAGTTGGTTCAAAACCCTGCCTGATGCGAGCATCTCAAATTTCCAGCAGTTTGTCAAAGTGTTCCTCACCAGGTGGGTGGTCAAACGGAACCCTTTCTTAATTTTAGAAGAGTATAACTAGCTGAAAAGACTGCGAGGGGAGACAATACAATAGTTTTCTGCCAGATTTAACCAAGTTTATTGTTCGATTCCTATTACTATAAGACCTCCTCTTGGATCTACTCTCTTGCACTACCCAAAAGCCTTTGATCCAGAAATGGAGTTTCAACTGAGGGAAAGGAACCTTGCAACACTTCAACAAATGCAGAGCAGTGTAGTAGATGTAGAGGCTAATTTTCTGATCAGAAGGGCAAAGTTGAAGGAAGAAGAGATGAAGAGCATAGATCCAGAGGAATCGACATCTTTAGAGGTAAAGCTCAACATTTTGGTAGGTGCAGTGGAAGAGATGATGAAAAATATCACCACAAGGAATGAGTATGATGTTCAAGACCATGGCTCATTGATTGAAGAAGAACAAGTGGCTGATCCAAAACATTTTCTTTTTTATCCTAGTTGTCATAGATCTGATAATGATTATTTTATAGATCATCTTGGAGAAGAGAGATCTGTTGATGTGACATATATGCTTGATGATTTGTTTTATATTGATGATTTTCCTCAGTTTGATCAATGTGATGATGATTATGTTGTCCAAACAGAAGCTAATCCTGTAGACAAATCAATAGTTGGTTTGTGGAAGGTGTTTCTGGGAAATCTAGTGTCTTTTCGAACGACTAGCCCTCTAGGTTTGGCAGCTACCCTAGAAACAAGAGTTTAAATCAATTCACGATTTCTTCTATGTATAATAGATAAGAGAAAGACAATGGGACCAACCTGGAACTTCCACTTAATCCCTTACTTGATCTCTCTACCCCTTGATAGAGCTTGTAACTCCTCCCCATACTTATCCCACTTGAAGAGTACCTTTAGAAACACAATAAAAAAGAACCGTCAAAGCATCTTGATCTATTATATCATAAACATTACAGAATCAGATATATGATAAAGATACAATAACATTTAAAAATGATAACATTCACAATTGAAAAATCATATGGAAGAAAACTTGAAGAACTTTATTAAATAGAAGGGAGAATTACAACCTAGTTGTCTGGCCTAGAATCATCCTCCCAGCATCAAACCCTCTTCACCCCATGAAATAGCAAGATCACACCAAAAATACAATGCTCTTTTTCTCAACTACAAACTATCAGCACTTCCTTGCAATTCATAATATTCCAACCTCTAGATCTCTCAGATGAGGGATCCATTTATAGATGCGTGCAAGGGTGTGAGTCATCTCTGGAGTTTTGATTAGTGTCATTCCACTTGTTGCATATGGTTCCACTCAAAGATTTATTGGATCTCTTACTCATCCCTGGGCAAATTCAGGGAGGCAAGTGTCATAGGAGAGGTTTCTAGAAGATTCCATGAGCATCCACTTAGAAAATTGTGTTGGACATTTGTCCATCCTTGCCCATTTCACCCTACAAAAGGTCAAATCAGTATGCATCACACCTGAGCAGTGTATCACTCAGTATGCATCGCACCTGGCCAGTGTAGCAGTCAGTATGGTTTAGTTTAGGCCAATTCTGGATGGTTTTTCAAGTGGAACTTTTGGGGAATGATGTAATCATTGACCATGTTCTTTTAGGGTATGAAACAAATCTTTTAGGGGTCGAAAAGACCTATTTTATTGACATATAAGATTGTGGTTGAAGTGCCCAAATATGTCTATAACAGTTGCCCCCTAAAGCATGAATTCGTAAATATTTGATGGCAGGTGAAATGTTTTATCATGAGGATCTGAGGTTTCGAACTGGAAGGTGACCTATATAAGATACAATACAATACATCATCATAATATAATTTTCATGATCTAGCTGAGGCGGGTATTCCCATGGTCAGCTTTATAAATTCATTTCATGTACATAGATCAGATAGTCGTCCGCATATGCGGGCTGGTGATCCTTCAAATTTAGATTCACCATCATTGGCTTGGATAACCATTTCTGTAGCTTCTTTGTACATTTGATGTCTTTATCTCCCTGAATATGTCGCAGCCGAGATGGATGGAAGTAGATCTGAGGTCTTCAAAATCATTTGATCTTCATCCGATGTACAAGTCAATCCATGTGAAAAGTTGTTCTGAAGTTGAACATGGAAAGACATTGCTTGGTTACCAGCCAATAATGTGAGTTGTTAATAGACATGAGAGGAATCACTGATAATGATAATGACCCTCAAGGTACTACATTATAATTCACGTGGTGTGAATATATGATCCGATGTCGAACACAACGCAAAATCTTTCTGTCGAAGGCCATTGATGTCAACCTATTGTCGAAAGTGAGAACTTGCCGTTGAGGCATGCAATCTTCAAAGCACTAAAAGGGGTGTTTCAAAGTCAACTTCTTGGATAATGAGCTGATGTCGAAAAGAAGTAACTCGTTGTAGGAGGGCCTTAATGTATCGCACATACGACACAAAACGATGCAAATGATTTCTGGAGGTGAAAATGATCTGACAACACAAGGTTCAAGAATGGTGGTCATGAAAAATGAAGGTTGAAGGTATTGCAGTGGATGAGGCATTAACTTGATTGTGGTTTCTCAACTGAATGATTTCTCTTGAACATATCGGCAACACTGAGATGGATTGGCATCGTTAACCCCAACAGATGGATGGTGTGGAAGACCAATGGTGAGATGACTGGTGAATGGAATAACCCAACCTGACTCAATCAGGGTGATGGAGTGAAAGTGTCATGTTCAAGAGCGACCTACTACCATAAAGTTTTCAAGTTTTCTTCCATTTTTCCCTAGTCATTGCTGACCAGTACCTCTTTATTTTTTTCTAGCTTAAGGAGGATAACATATGCGTGTTCTATAATTTTCCCTTTGAGCGAAGCTGTCGCTATGTTTTAACGAGTCTAGCGATAGTGAAACTCGGTCTTGTCTAGAATGGACAAGTTTGTCGCTATTGTTTTAACAAGTTTCACGACAAGGATAACTCGGTATTTTTCATGTTTAGAGAGTTTGAAAAAGGACAAAAAGGAAACTCTGTCTCGTCTAGATGGACGAGTTTTTTGCTATAGTTTTAACGAGTTTAACTACAAGGATAACTCGGTCCTTTTCATGTTTAGAGAGTTAGAAAAGGGACGAAAAGGAAAATCCAGAAGTTCCTTTTCGCAGAGTAATCCCTTAAGTCCGAAAAGGGATAAAATAATATGAAAGGGATGGTTTTTCAATTGGAACTTTTGGGGAATGATGTAATCAATTGACCATGTTCTTTTAGGGTATGAAACAACTCTTTTAGGGGTCAAAGAGCTCTAGTTTATCGAAATATAAGGTTGGGGTTGAAGTGCCCAAATATGTCTATAATAGTTGCCCCCTAAAGCATGAAGTCGTAAATATTTGATGTCGGGTGAAATGCTTTATCATGAGGATTCGAGGTTTCGAACTGGAAGGTGACCTGTATAAGATACAACACAATACATCATCATAATATAATTTTCATGATCTAGCTGAGGTGGGCATTCCCATGCTCGACTTTATAAATTAATTTCATCTACATAGATCAGATAATCATCCGCATATGCAGACTGGTGATCCTTCAAATGTAGATTCATCATGCTTGGCTTGGATGATCATCTGTGAAGCTTCTTTGTACATTTGATGTCTTTATCTCACTGAATATATCACAGCCCAGATGGATGGAACTAGATCTAGGGTCTTCAAACTCGTTTGATCTTCGCCTGATGTACAAGTCAATCCATGTGAAAAGTTTTTTTGAAGTCGAACATGGAAAGACATTGCCTGATTACCAGCCAATAATATGAGATGTTAACGGACATGAGAGGAATCACCAATAATGATAATGAGCCTCAAGGTACTATAGTACAATTCACATGGTGTGAATATATGATCTGATGTCGAACACCACACAAAGTCTTTCGGCCGAAGGCCATTGATGTCAACCTATCGCCAAAAGTGAGAAACTTGCCATTGAGGCATGCAAGCTTCAAAGCAATGAAAGGGGTGTTTCAAAGTCAACTTCTTGGATAATGAGTGGATGTCGACAAGAAGTGACCTACTGTAGGATGGCCTTAATGTATCCCACATCTACGACACGAAATGATGCAAATGATTTCTGGAGGTGAAAACAATCTGACGACACAAGGTTCAGGAATGGTGGTCATGAAAAATGAAGGTTGAAGGTATTGCAGTGGATGAGGCATTAACTTGATTGTGGTTTATCAACTAAATGACTTCTCTTGAACATATCAGCGACAATGATATGGATTGGTAGTGTTAACCCCAAAAGATGGATGGTGTGGAAGACTAATGGTGAGATGACCGGTGAACGGAATAACCCAACCCGACTCAATCATGGTGATGGAGTGAAAGTGTCACGTTCAAGATCGACTTGCTACCATAAATTTTTCAAGTTTTCTTTCCTTTTCCCCAATCATTGCTGACCAGTTCCTCTTTATTTTTGACAAGATTGAGGAGGATAACATATGCTTGTTCTATAATTTTCCCTTCGGGAAAACCTGTTGCTATGTTTTAATGAGTCTAACGACAATGAAACTCGGTCTTGTCTAGAATGGAAAAGTTTGTCGCTATTGTTTTAACCAGTTTAACGACAAGGATAAATGTGATTTTTCATGTTTAGAGAGTTTGAAAAATGACAAAAACGAAACTCTGTCTCATCTAGAATGGATGAGTTTGTCGCTATTGTTTTAACGAGTTTAATGACAAGGATAACTCGGTCCTTTTCATGTTTAGAGAGTTTGAAAAGGGATGAAAAGGAAACTCCATAAGTTCTTTTTCGTAGAATAATCCCTTAAGTCCGAAAAAGGATAAAATAATACGAAAGGGATGACTTTTCCGATCACTTTAAAGAGTCGAAAAAGACAAGCGCTCGAACTTTTTCGTGAGATAATACCTCCGATCCGAAAAATATTAAAATGTACAGGAGGGATGGGACTTACAATCACTTTAATGAGCTGGAAAGGCCAATTGCTCGAAAATCTTTTCATATTTAATGAGTTTGAAAAGGGTTTAAAGGAGACTCGTTTTTGAGGAACGAGTGGTGTCTAGGGTAGCAACTAGTTCCGGGTAAGCTTGGAACTTCTCAAAACATGGTCGTTTCTGGGAAGAGGTTGGCTAATAAGACCACTCATCGCAGCTGTTCCTCAAAAAGGGTAAACAACCAAGGGGAAGCATATTGATTGGCCAAAGAGATGGAGGTGATGAGAGGTACACAACCAAGGCTCAAAAGGCTAATAGAATGACAATCACAAAGGTTAATTATTGAAGGTGGGTTCATTTTTTAACGATCTTGAACCATGGGGGAACTGTGCTCAGCTTTTTGTTTCATGTTTTTACAATCTTGAAACGAAGAAACTATGCTTGGAAAAATGGAGGTGCATGCCTCCAACATGATGAGAAAATAGAGTCTCTTGTAACCAGATGGAAGTCACTGCAGTGAAGCAGGACGACTTCGTCCAAAATAGACAAAGGTGAATGGTATGACAGACTAGTATGACAGACCAATCACATAACCTATAGGGAAACACATCTTTACAACTAGGTGCATGCCCCCCAAAGTTTCATTACATTCACAAGATTACTCCTGGCTATCAGGTGGATGTAGTGAAGGTTCTTTTACGAGATCAAGTGAAAGACTCAACTCAGATTTTATGAGATCTAATCAGAGACTTGACTTGGAAATTTTCTCCAGGGGTCTTTGTTTTATTTTTTAATGAGCTTAACACAAGACAAGGAAATCTGCTCAGATTCCTTGTTTCATTTTTTAACGAGCTTGACACAAGACAAGTAACTATGCTTGAAGACCCTTGGTTTCATTTTTTTTTAACAAGGTTGACACAAGAGATAGAACTATCCTCAACCTCCTTCGATCATGACTCATAAGTGGTCATGAAGGAAAGATCTGGTTCCAGCGCCCCCAGTACATAATGTACAACATCACTGAATTGATCGTCAGTCAATGTGGGTATGGAATAGGTTGCCACATAATTAACTCATGGTGGGGATGATACCATTGGTATAAATGGACCATTTAGGAATGATGGTTGACTAGGAGCTATATTTGGACTTGGAAATGAAAGTTGGTCAACGGTGACAATCCTACCTTCATGTAGGAAACAAATCACTCGAAAGAGTGTTGAAACAATAGCTCCCATGTGATAAATATAGTCACGCCCAAGAAGTAAATTGTAATCTAAAGGTCCTAGGACTACCATCACGTTCAGATAAATGGTTTTTCCTCCCAAAGTGATAGGTACCTGAGGAAGGATCCCTAACAGTCGACTGGTTCTTCTGTTAAAGCCCAACAGATTCTGTGTAATAGGCATAAGCGATGGCAAACCGAGCGCTTGCCAAGCAGTTGAGGAAAGGATACCCACTAACGCACCTTCATCTATAATAGTGCTAGATACAATCATTTTACAAACTTGTACTATGATCTGAAAAGGCACATAAGAAGGAAGGCGGGATCTTGCCAGTTGATTCCAATCAAAGGAAGTGACTAGACTACTTGGAGGGGGTATTGTAGAAATGGGAGAATTAACCCCTTGAGTTACGAGAACTGGAGGATTTTCCTCATGTATTGAATGAATAGGTGGACTACCCCCAAGTTCATTTGAATTTGAGGAAACAAAAAGAACCTAAGTGGTATCATTTTCACTCTCTTCAGGAAAGGTACGATTAGCTGAAGGTGAAATCGGGTCAACCATTACCTCGACCTGTTGATTTTGGTCGGGCATAGACTCATAGGATTCACTTTCAGAGAGAGTGGTTTCGACCGACGGTTGATTTAAGTTAGTCAGTTCATCACCTAGTGAAGGATTCAGGGAGAGTTTCCTTTAACCAGATGGAAGTCGCTGCGGTGAACCATGACGGTTTTCCAACACTCTTTTGGCTTCATCCAAATAGGGACAAAGGTGAAAGTGGTGATTACCTTCACATAACCTACATGGAAGCTTAACTTTTCCCTTTTGTCCATGAACTTTACTGTCACTAGTTGATGGTGTACTATCAACATGATCACGAGAGGTTGATGACACCGGATGATGTGAATGTGGAGACCATTCTCTCAAGATCCGAGGAAAGCAAGGACAATCTCGATGAAAATGGTCTCCTCTACAAATTATGCAAGGAAATTTGGGTTTGGGAGGTTTAATGAGAGGATTTTCACCAGATGATTCATTGTTTCCCCCTTGCTGAATTAGCGTCTTCTTCCTCTCCTTTCCTTTCTTCTTCTTCTCAGCCACCTGGTTACTAGCATCACTACTTTCACCAAGCAAAGAGGAAGAAGGGGAGGGAGAAATAAACGAAGAAGAAGGTGAAGGGTCAACTTCAGTACCAACTAGAGGCTGATTTGATTACGGAGGAATGATGGAATTTTGAAGCACAGAGGTTGAGAATAGCCATACTGGCAGGCTAATGGTAATTCTTGGAACGGACTATGTGGCCATATACAGAGCACCAATATTTCCCCAAGAGGAAAAAGAACTAGGATTCCCTTCAAAAGGGATTCCTTGACTAGTGGATCCCAGATTTGTCTCCATATATCTCAACCTAGATCAACTAAGAAACAGGGATGTTATTCCAAATTCAATTAATTTTAATGAAACTTTGACACAACTTTTCTTTTTTAGTTTTTAAGAGTCGAGGAAAAGCTAAAGATGACTCTAGTCTCCTTCGATTTTTAATGAGCCTAAAGTGACAAGTGCTCAGATGGACCTTTTCTTTTAAAGAGTTGAAAAGGAATGAAAATGACTACTCTGGAAAATATAGACAGAGGGATTACCAAACCAACCGCAAAACTGCAATATACACCTTCGTGATAAATTAAAGAGAAATTACCAAGGACTTATGTACGACAGCCAATCTTCCCGAATGTTGTGTTTAGTGCATTGCGATCAATAAGGAGGCAAACAAAGATTCCTATGGATAAAGTATATAAGCCTATTGTTGTCTCCCAATATATATGCGACGATACGGGGAGCACAAGTCCGTGCTATCACTTGTCATATCAAGGAGGAGGAATCACCCAACCTTCAATGAAAACGATAGTTACTAGTTTTTACAATGACGGAACACGTCTCTAGCCTAGACCTCTAGATGTGTTGTGTTAAGTTCCAAAGTGTTGTTAGGTTCATTGAAATTTATTTTAAAGTTGATCTTGTTTAAAGTTTTCCTTTCAATGGTTCACCGCGTGATGTTGATTTGAAGTTTCTAAAATGCAATCTACAATGATAAACAATCGTTGTTTATTTTGAGCAATGAAAATCCTAGCTACTAGGGCAAGAATATAACAATTCTTTCAAACAAAGAGCAAAGAGAACACACCAGTGCATTTTCCTAAATCATTTTTCGCACACAAACTAAATGCATTTATTTGTTTTTCATTCTCCTTAATGTGAAAAATACCAAAAGGGAAAACTAATGTAGTAAATATCTGAAATATTTCTTTCAAATTGACATTTTCAACAATTTCTTCTTCAAAAAAGAAAGGAAGACTAAATGACACTTTTCAATTTTGAATAAAAATACTTTCAACACTTCAAAAATCAACAAATCAAATCGAATACATGACGAAAAGTTCAATCTATTTATGGAAGAAAGAATCAACGACACTTCTCTTTTTCACACAAAACGACAGTTACGACACTTTTTGTACCAAAGCGACAGATCGATTTAAGCAACCTTTCGACAAAGGATTGTAAATGATGAACAAATACAAAAAACATTCACTAATCCTAATCAGTCGAGGCTGTTCTATGTGATACAAGCAGGCTTCAGTATGAAGGCATTATTCATAAGCAGCAAAACAACTAAACAAAACTGAAAACAAGGATAAAAAACCCAATTTCTAAAATGGAAATAGGTTCAGTCAGTCATCACACCTGGGATTCACAAAAACAGGGATGCATCACACTTTACAGACTCGGGAGGTGCAATGCATACTGGGTTACAGTGACAGACATTGTGATGGGCTAGTGAGCACAACTAAAATGGGTTTTGGCTTAGATTTGCAGTTGTTTTCAGTGAGTTAAGTTGAGCTATGATGGACAATAAAGAGTAAAGTACATAGGAATGTCTTGAGAGGTTACTGAGCTACCAAAAGGGAATCTAGAATGCTTGTAAGTCAAATGTTTAATTCATAAACTAAACCAGAGATTGACTGAAGCAGCATTCATCTACTATGCAATTGCAGAGTAACAGCAGTTCGAAGGCTACCTGGCTGACTTATTGCTTTGTCTATGGTTTATAAAACAAACAATAACAAAAAACAAACATCTATTCTCTCCCCAGGGGAGTCGCTAATTTGTTTCTAGGAAAACTAGTGTCTTTTCGAACGACTAGCCCTCTAGGTTTGGCAGCTACCCTAGAAACAACAGTTTAAAGCAATTCACGATTTCTTCTATGTATAATAGATAAGAGAAAGAAAATGGGACCAACCTGGAACTTCTGCTTAATCCCTTACTTGATCTCTCCCCCCCTTGACAGAGCTTGCAACTCCTCGTCGTACTTATCCTACTTGGAGAGTACCTATAGAAACACAGTAAAAAAGAACTGTCAAAGCATCTTGATCTATTATATCATAAACATTACAGAATCAGATATATGATGAACATACAATAGCATTTACAAATGATAACATTCACAACTGCACAATCATATGGAAGAAAAATTGAAGAACTTTATTAAATAGAAGGGAAAATTACAACCTAGTTGTCTGACCCAGCATCAAGTCCTCTTCACCTCATGAAATAGCAAGATCACACCAACAATACAATGCTCTTTTTCTCAAATAAAAATTATTATCACTTCCTTGCAATTCACAATATTCCAGCCTCTAGATCTCTTAGATGAGGGATCCATTTATAGATGTGTGCAAGGGTATGATTCATCTCTGGGGTTTTGATTAGTTTCATTCCACTTGTTGCATTTGGTTCTACTTGGAGATTTCTTGGATTTCTTACTCATCCCTGGGCGAATTCAGGGGAGTAAGTGTCATAGGAGAGGTTTCTAGAAGATTCCATGAGCATCCACTTAGCAAAATATCTCGGACATTTGTCCATCCTCGCCCATCACACCCTACAGAAGGCCAAATCAGTATGCATCCCACCTGAGCAGTGTATCACTCAGTATGCATTGTCAACCTATCAACATCACTCAGTTGACCATGTTCTTTTAGGGTATGAAACAACTCTTTTACGGGTCGAAGAGACCTAGTTTATCAACATATAAGATTGGGGTTGAAGTGCCCAAATAAATATTGCTATAAGAGAAGGAGGAAGTTTATTTTCAGCAGCTCAAATATAGTGATCAGTCGTTACATATCAACCATGGAAGTGAGGAGGAAAGTGCATCAAATTTATAAGTAAGTGAAGGATCTTTGCCTTTTTTTTACTTTGTTTTAGTTCATCAGAGACAAATTTCGTGCAATCAGAAACCAATCGTCGATAAGTTTTGATCTGGACCATCTTGAGGGCAATGAAATCCTTGTTCAAGACTTTTCATATCCAGATTTGCAGCCCCCGAATGCCATTGAATGTCAGGTTGCAGATGAAGACTTGGAAGTTGGAACATATGATCAAATAATGCAAGATGATTCTGTACCATTATATTTTGAATCATTTCAGTTTTTGAAGGGAAATTTGCATAGTATATCTTTAAAAGAGCAGCCTGTAGCAAATCATGCAATCTCATTGGAACCTATAGAAAATGGGTTGCAATAGTATTTTCAAGTTTTTCATGATCTAATAGCTAATGTGTTGGATGGTGTCTGTAGTCAAAGTCCTTCTCCATTATCCACAAGTGAGCTTGAAACATGTATTGATACAAACTTGATCCAGCAGCCGCTTTATTTTTTATTTTCAGCAGGAGTCTCCTCACAAAGCTTAGATGAAAGTTTGCATTCATGGTATGAGGAGAAGCAAAGTAATCCATTGGATGAGCTGAGCCCCAGTGCACATGAATTTCAAGATCCTTATGCAATATTTTTGGAGTTGAATAGAGAATCCATTTTATTCAACGGATCTGTTTACAAGTTTTCATGGGAGTTGCCTTTCAGTAGTTCTCTCTTGTTGTTCATAAGAAATCACTTGCAGAGAATTCAAACAACAACTAGAATGCTTACTTGGTTGCATTGGTTATTTCATTTCACTTTATCAAGTGATGAATGGAATAGTTAGAGTAGCTTTTATTGAATAAGCTCCACTTTGAGCATCTTTTCCAATTTGCTAGTTGTGTTTTAGTATTGAGTCCGTTTCAAGTCAGTTTGTGTCTTTGGGTCATTAGTATTCAGTGATGCATTTCAATTTGAGTTTTTTGTTTGACTCCGTTGCCCAATTTATGAGGCACTAATCTACATGTTCCCAGAGATCTATGGTTCTTGGCACCTCCAAGGAGCTACCATCCCCATTGGAGCCAATGTTAGTGTCAGTGTCTTCACACTGCCATCAATGATCAAAATCTGCTCTTTTTCATTTCATAGTAGGAGTCTCAATCTGATGAGGTTTCATTCCATTAGGTCATGGATCCACTGATGGTAGGGTTTGCCTCAATTTTTCCATCATGGTATGAACTTTCTAATCTACTTCCATACTTTTCAGTCATGATTCATGTTCATTTTTTAGTTCATTCCATCAATTACGTAGGGTTTGGTCTCATTAGGTTTTAGGCTCCCACCATGGTCAAAATTTGATGATTACATACCAATAATGATCATCAAGGATATGAGTGGCCAATAATGACTGCTACTCCTAAGAATCTAATGATGTTGCCAAGCACATGCCACTGGAAAAAAATTGAGTTGTCATGAGCACCAATTCACTTGCAAAAGCAAAAGAGAAACAAACACTAAAACCTTAAATTCCTCTCCCACTAAGCTAGGGTTGGATATGGGATTAGAGATATCTGAGAAGAGGTGGCGTAAGGGATATCAGAAGGTATGAGGCCATTTCATATCATCAAACATCAGGTCTCCATCATTTGTCGAGAAGTCATTCCAAGGAACAAGCCATTCACCACACATAAGGGACAATTTTTCTTCAAATGATGTTTATCAGAAATAGAACATGAATTTGACAAAAGTGAGAGAGGTGTTTGTCCATCATTTATCAGTTTTTACACAGGTTTCATGGTTTGGGAGAAATGTTGAAAACATCATTTGCCTTAGGAGGGTTGCTGCACCTCTGGAATGACCTTGGTAAAATCAATTTTTCTCCTCGATGGAATGACCAAATGACTTTCTTGATGAGTCAAATAATAAGTAGACACAAAGAGATTTCCAATGAGCTATCATGAGCTCAATTTGGAGTTGAGGAAAACCTGGAAAAGTTGACTACAACACTCTGCATTTAGGTAGCCTCATTCTTCACATTTTGACCAGTCTTAGGAGATTGGACTTTTGACAGGGAAAATGAACTCCAAATTGAAAAATTCAAGATGTTCTAGAAATTAGACTCGACAAGATTTCCAAAAAGCTATCATGCACCCAATTTGGATACAAGGAAGGCCTTCAAAAGTGTCATGAAAAATGGCACTACGCCCCTGGGAGGCGCTATGCACCTGGTAAGGTTTTCCTTTGTTAATTTACACAGGCGCCACACACCTGGCAACGAAGCCCCAAAGCACTCCAAAATCACTCAATTTGCTTCAAATAACTCAGGTTACCTCTTGGAAAGTGAGTAAATCAATCCTTCTTTTTGAAAATGGTTTTGCATCAAGTTTTGGTGATGTTTTCACTCATAAAGTTAAAACCCTAGTTTTGACTCAAAACTGTCCCATAAAATTCACAAACTGTCTCATAAATTTAAGGGCTCACTCATTTATTGCTTTCCTATCTCATCCATTTGTTTTTCCCTAAACCCCATTCCCTCATATAAATTCCCTAAACCCCATTCCCTGATATATTTTCCCCAAATCCCATACCCACATATAAATTTCCCAAACCCTACACACTTTATCGTACTTAGTCCCTAAACCCTATCCACATCCCTAAAACCTATTCGTACATACATTTCAACACCCCCTCCCCATACACTCTGCACATTCCATTCCTTCATCCTATTCCAGACTATTATCCACAAACCATTCATATATAATCACATTTTTCAAAACCATGGGAAAACAATGGAAAGAGACAGTGAATATGACTATGAGGAAGAGACACTCAGTGATAGTTCCATGGAGAGACATAAGCAGCAAAGCAAAGGCAAAGAGAAGATGCATGAGGATGATATAAATGATGAAAAATAAAGAGAACAAATAGTTCGAGGATAAGGAAAGCCTAATGGAGCTTGAAATGTTGAAACTGAAGAGGCAAAATGACAAAGAGGACCATGTCACTTTGACTTCCATTGAGCAAGAGATGGAAGATGACCAGGAAACATGGCTTGAGAGGGTCAACATGCATCTTGAGGGGCTGATCAACAAGGGCAATAGGGACAATAGAATGCTTTGGCACATGTCATATCATTATATGACTCGAAAATAAAATTTGCAATCTGAGAATCAGGAAGCTTAAGGCTAGGTTGAGGAGGGCCTTAAGGAGAAAGAAAGAGCAAGATAAGTTGAAAATCTTAGCTGAAGCCTCACTAGCCCATTAAAGTGACTAATGGTGGTGCTTTATGCCAAATCTGGGCAAATTTTGATAAATTTTGGTCATTTTGAAATTTTGAAGTAGTAAACACAAATAATTGCCCTAGGTGGGTAGCGCCAACAGCGCTATGCTTTTCACTGGAGGATGTTTTGAGGAAATGGCTTACATATCTGGATTCAGCATGATGAGAACATCAAATCCAAAAAATCTCAGCAATTTGGGTGCAAAACATGATCACCAAAAGGTCAAAAAACTATCAAAAAATGACCTCTTTGCCTCTTTTTGGACACACAGAAGCAGCCTTGGGATATTTCACTTTTGAGGGGGCAAATGACATCCAAATTGAAAAAATAAACATGTTACAAAAACAAGACAGGAATACCTTTCCAATGAGCTATCTTGTGCTCAATTTTGATAAGGGGAAGGCCTACAAACGTCGTTGTGAAGTGGCGTTGTGCACTTGGCCAGTGGCGCTACGCATAGAGCCAATTTGCCCAAAACTCCAGTTTTCGCCTAGTTTCTCTGCAAGTTGAATTTTTGTCTCTTCACGAATGAATTTATGGTTTTAACTAATGCTATGGTATGTAAATGTAATTGAGAAATGATCTTAGGGGGTAGATTCATCAGTTTGAGTTGGTTTGGGGGTTAATGAATCAGTTTCCATGCTTATAGAGGCAAGTTGTTCCACTGCCTATTTTTATGTTCCTTGTTTGGATATGGTTGTAACAGTTCCTTATCTCTTGGATTTGACCCTTGATGGCTAGCATAGGTGGTTTTTATGTCTATATTATGTATTTTTTCAGTCATTAACAAAGGTTGGACTCTCTTGGATGCTCTGAGCTACATTGTACATCTTTACAGCAGTTTGGCAAGGAAATAAACCAGGATTTGCAGCTATTTTTGTGGGATACTTGTGGTAAAGTGTTTTTTCATAGTTTCTTCTTCTGTTATTAGTTTTCTTGATGTGTTATGTGTGCCACAATATTATTCATTCTTCTAGCTAAAAGAAATCAAGATAAATAGGTAGAATACATTGGTTACAGTGCTTTGCCTTGGGAATCCATTTAGTTTTTGATGTTTTCTATTGTTTGAAGAGGAATCATGATCTTTGCATTCCCTCCTCAGATCCTCACCAGTATTAGACCTACCATCTCACTCAATTTCAAGTGCTAAACACTTACCTACCTCGCCCCATAGAACACTCAGCATCCTGACTTCATTTCCCGGACCCAAAGCTACCTGCTCCATTTGATCCAGTGAAAAAACCCAACAAAATCAATAAAAAAACCCTAGAGCTACTGTACCTAGCCTAAAATCCGTATTTGATCCAGTCATCTTGACTGAGATTGACAAGGAGAGAGCCCTCTCCCAACCTGGTAGGGCTAGCTACCAGGTTAAGCTTGGTTTTTGGTTATCCTAGGATTGCCTCCCTTCAGCCTGAGGTCAATCTAGGCTCTAACAAATATGACAAAAATATTATTATTAAATGTAATCTAAAATATTTGACCCAAGAATTGATTAGAGTTCTGAACAATTACAGATACCGTAGGAGTTGATACGCCTTACTGGATGGAACCTCGCAGTCATTGGTAATTCAACTCTTGGGGTTATTGAAGGAGGTTGGATTCGACTATGTCAAATATCTACATTAACTTTCCATCTTGTAATATGTTTTCCTGTGCTTGATTTTTTTATTCAATCCTAATGGTGGGAGATTGATGGATGATAAACATGCAGAAATTGTTTCAGTGAAATTTTCCATCATTAGACTTATACCTATTAAAATTGGGAAGTTATGGAGTCTCATAAACACACCTCATCTATCTTCCTAACTTTTTTTCTTATGGCTTGAAGCATGGGGCTAAATTATAACCTTCTGAGTAGTTTATGGAAACTAGTTCAAGAATTGCATGCTATGTTGTAATGTACACAACAACTAGGGAAATTACAGAAACATAGAAAGAGATCACATCAAGATATATGTAGAGAAAGATAAGTAGATTTGTCATTTTCATTGAAATGATTTAAAGGCTTTCATGTGTAGGGATAATAAGTTATGGAATTTCCATTTTTAAAAGAATAATGTAGCTACACGTAAATAAAATATCTTATAAAATCTCCTTCTCAAAATACTATGTATATCTCATGCACAAATATAATAATTTATGGGATTTCAGTTTTATTAAAGAAATATGTAGTTATGCATAAGGATAATAACCTATGGAATTTATTTTTTGAAAATGATATGTAGATCTCATGGGAAGAGGTAATATAAGTTATGGTACTTTCTTTTAAAGAATAATAATTTCTTGGGGTCAAAGATAGTATAAGTTATTGGATTTTCTTTTGAAACGATACATATTTCTTGTGGGTAAAAAGATAAATTAAATATGTTAATCCATTTTAAATAATTGATGGTTCTTTTGTGTAAAAAGATAATTTAACTTTGGTGATTTCTTGAATAAATGAAGTTTTGTAACTATACACACATTCTTTATTGATATGCAAGCTAATATAATCATAATTGCATTTGAGATACGAATAAAAGGTCATGGTTTTACAATTGCATGCATGTTGTTCATTCACGTGCATATCACAGATTATTATTATACAGTGAAAGGTGGTTTTATAGTTGGAACAAGGATGAATACAACATACTTTATGCATTTAGTTAATGCATATGAATAGGTATGGTTGATATTCTTTATGCATTTTATGTAATGCATGTGTGATAGTGGATTAACAAACATGCTTTTATAATTATATGAATGTAATAAAAGTATGTGAAATATGAATAAGAACACATGTTTGATCAGTTTATATATTTATTTAATGTAAGATAAGTATGTGTGTTTTTCTGTATGCATTTATTAATGCATTGTAAATATGAAAAATTACATGTGCATTTGCAAGTATGTGCATTTGTATAATGCACTAGAATAAAAATAAAAAGATTTTAGTTGTATTTTCTGTTATTAACTAATTCTATTACATTGGTACAAGCCAGAATGATTTTGTACTTGATGGTGCATGCAAAATTAAAAGATTAAATATAACTCTTAATATTATTTATGAATGTGCAGGGAAGTGATATTGTGCTTGGAGATGCTCGTAAAAACAATATATTATGCATGTGCAAGAAAGTGAAACAATATGCATAACACATAGATTATTGTTAGCGTTAACTAGTAGAGATTGATTACTTGGGATTTCATAAATGGATATTTGACCTAATAATGAAGTTGTTATTACAGACGATAGAAATTGTAGGAAAGAATCATGACTTATGCAAACAATGGTTCGATAGTTTCTAATCTATCCTTTTTGCAACTACCAAAAGATAAATGATAACTATCATTACGACAGACAATGAGGTCATTATGATTCTTTGATGATTCATGCAAAGTGAAGGATCATCAAATGCAATTTACAAGGGATAATTAATTGTAGGAAAAAACCATGCCACGAAGGTAATGTTCTCAAGAAATGTGGGGTAAGGTGTTTGAGAACATGACATCATGTTGAATGTATTGGCCTCTAATTAATTATGTTTGAATTAAAGATTATGTTCTTTTGTAAAATTTTAACTATGGATAAGGGATGGATACCCTTGCTTCCATTGAGAAAGGGACGAACTCCCTCATGAAACATTTAATAAAATAAATGTTTATTCGCTTTTCCCTTCAGGGTTTCCATGGCATGTCGACGTCCATTTATGTATTTTCCTATTCTATTATCTTGATGATGATGCTACTATGTATGACATTAATAATTACATCACTCAATGTGTAATTAACAAGCTTAATTCAATGAACAATGTTAACGATGAAAATTTGTAGCAGAAATCATTATGATAATAAGTTGCATTAACGATTATTATTTTTCATACATAGTTATTCCATTTTTGTAACTACCTAACTTGATGTTGGTGATTATATCATTAATGATTAGTTAAGTAGGTGATACGTTATTCATGGGATGCTATATGTAGGTAAAGTTTTATATACAAAATTTAATCTTATGTATTTTTGCGCGAGGTCTACCGAGGGATGTTACAAGTGGTATTAGAGCAAAGGTTGCATCATTGGCACCTCAAGTTCTCTAAGAATGAGAAGGAGTAGAGGTATGATGCTATTAGAAATAATCTTAGGTATGATACTCACAAAATTACATGGAAATATATGCAGTAGACTTCATTTAATGCAAGAACCCCCTGAAATGTTGAGAATAAACAATGAGTCATGCAGTAGGCCTTGCCTGTAATGGCTAATGATCGATATTGTATTTCTATGGAATTACTTTGAATTTTGATTGGATTTGTGATAGTTGGTAGCATTGACTCTTTAGTATATTTCACTACCTCCTATGAATTAGCAATCCACCATCATTGTTGGTAACTATAATAATAATAAATTGTATATCATTTCTCAACAAACTATTAAAGTTATCTTTGAAGGTATATTGCAATATCCATCATTTAGTTTTTTATTAAATATTATTGTTAAAACTTGTAAACAATGTGATAGTGGTAGTTCATTTTCATTTTATTGTTCTAATGACGACAATACATTGTTGAGTTTGGGTTTGAATATATTGTTACCTATATTTGTTATCAACACTCAAGTACTAATGGTGAATTAGTGTTCTTGTATGAGTAAAGATTTGTATAGGATTTTATGCATATTAAGATAGTATGAAAATAAATTTGATGACTATGGAAGTGGATATTTATTTAACGATGCATACGCATGACTATAACTTCTTGAATGTTACAAAGAACTTAGATCACTATAACAACAGTGTATTTAAAAGTGATTGATTAAATATAAATTCATTGTTATGTCAATAATTATAATAGAAAGGAAAAAGGTGTTCCCTTCCATATGAAAATGCATAAATGGTAGCTAATGTGACAAGGGAAACAAAGATTATGTGATAGTTTAATGCATGTTCTACAAAATTAATGATAAACTAGTAGTTGTTATATGTTGTTAATTACATTGTCTTCTCAAACGTCATGCATGGCAATGTAGTTTTACAAGTTGATGACTCAATGATGGTATTAGTGTGAATGAGATGGTATACATCATGCATAGAAAAAATATTACATTTTTATCCTTTCGAAAATCATCCAACCTCTATGCACATTATTAGTGAAACTACATATTATACCTAATCAGTTAAGTCCATTATGTTGTGGAAATGTAGTGTCCTTATCATCATTAAAAAAATATGGATGGAATTTTGACTATATTGGTATTACTTATTTATTTAACCAATAAAATTTTGTGTGATTTATTTCAATGTAGTAATGTTGCATATTGATTGTTTGTTAGACACATATGCATAAAATGACATGTCATTTTGCAGACATTTTTTTCTACACTCCTTGCACAATTTTTTTCTACATGCCAAAACAAACCTTATTATCCTCATAGATTAGGTTGGGTATGTACCGTGATAGAAGTTAATATTCCAAAGAATATTTCTCAACAGTAAGACAAATCATTTGGTATTTATAATGGAGAGGTTGACCCATTTTGTAGGGAAATAAACTAATCTAGATCCCGAAATGATAAAAAAGAGGTCAACTACAAAATCAATATATACTATTATGGAAAATCAAATCCTAGTTTTTGCATGCTTACTGACTCCATTTTATCGATTAATGTATATATTTAACCTTTTGAATCTACTAGGATTATAGGAAATTAGTCTCATTGCATTAGTCAACACAAAATGATAAATAAACGATTGAGCCATCAACATATGTTTCCCACACACAAGAATGCATTGAATGTTTTCTGGGAAATGGAATAATCATGTAATTGGCGGTTTTATCTTATTAGTGCGGGTGAGGAAGATGTGTTGTGTAGAAAAATGGGTGTGTTTAATAAGGAACATAAACTTTCTTCTGCAATGCCATGTATATCCACATATGTTTCCGCACATTACATATTAATAAATCAATTAGAAGTTTTATATTATCAAAGTTTGGCACATAAAAAGTTTGGGTTACATAAATACTAAGTGTATTTGTGATTTCACATTTGTCAAGTGTATAGTAATATTAATAAAAGTCTATTTTTAATGTGTAAGAGGAAGAAGTGTTATGTGGGAAACATGTATTCGAAGCAAGGAACATAAATTTTATTTGTCAGTGTTTCGTGCCACCACATATATTCATGCAATATATACATTAATAAAGTAATTAGCCGTTTTTTATGTTAGTAGGGCATTGTTCGAATGCTTAATAACATTTACTTTGAAACATTATGCGATGCTCATCCATTTATTAGGCTTTGTATCTAGTATATGTTCTAACATAGTGAAATGATATGCATATGAGGGAAATGTGTAAAATAACCCTTATTTTTCCACATTCATAGCTCTAAGCAAACTCTCCCTCTATGCACTTTTTCTAGATGTTGTAAAACATAAAGTTTCATGATATTTTACGCATATTTTTTCGTTTCACAATAACATTTCTATGAAATGTCACATAAGCTCAATAAAATTCATGTGCTCTACAAATTTCCCCCTCCATACGATTCTTTTTGCACACTATAATTGGCAAATTTTACGTTATTTGAAAAACATATTTTTTCGTTCTACAACACTTTTATTGGTAAAACAAATGTAGCAATTACCTTATATTTTCAAACTACTTCTATAATTATTCTTATATTATTTTAATAATGAAATGGTTATGATTCACATTGCAATTTGTGGAACGCAAATGTGCGAAAATGTGGAGGAAGTGGAATAAAGGCTTCCTCTGCATTCTACATACATTGTTTAGATGTTTGGGTTTTCCCTAAAATTTAATAATACAATATATCAAACTATTTATTTATTTAATTAAAAAAATTGATTTAAGGTATCCAAATAAACATGATTTTAAAGTAATTTATCCATTTGTTCATTCATTTTAGCATTCCTTCCAATTTGCCAAAAAGAAGTGATTTCTTGGTGAATCCCTACATAATACTCTACATTCGATCATGGCATTATGTGATATGTTAGATAAATATATTTTTAATACATCCAAGAAATCGTTGAAGAATATAAATGAGTGAGATGACCATATTTTGGTCATCATGTCTACCTCTTATGAGTCATTCCAAAAGCATCTTGAGATACACAAGCTCATTGCCAAACATTTTTTTATAAGATGGAGGGTCATTAAAATTAAGTCTATTGACAAGGTTGGAATCTATGGCCTCCCCAACTAATTCTCTCCTAGTGATGTTGCATTGACTCTCCTTGTTCACCAACTCCACACCTTATTTTGCCTAATTCACTTGGCATCCTCTATTTCACTAGAAAACAAAAAAGTCTGTAATAAAATAATGTTATAGATGGGCTAATCTAACAAAACCTTTTGTGTTAAATGAAACAACAACTCAACTGAGAAAAATAACAACCCACCTAGACTTGCACTGCAATGAACTAGGATGTAGTTTGAAAAGAAACTTTTTAAATGAATAGTCATACATTGTAAAAGAAAAATTACATAACCATTATGAAGGCACCGAAAATAGAGATGCAAAAAATTCAAATAGAAGCAAAAGTATGTAAACCATTATACCAGTTAATAATAAAATAAAAGAGTAAAATGACCCCCACAAAGAAAAGAGAAAAGAAAGAAGTGAAATACAACAACAATGACCAAATGAAATTGGAACTTATGATAATTCCAACTTACCCTATTATCGAGTTTGGGAACAATAGAATATAATATTATCAGACTTTCTGAATAAACAAAGTTTAATTCCTATGGGTAACTTGTATCTATATGCCTCTCTTTAATTCATTAGAATTACCCTATTCTTGATGGGCTGGAATTTATCACCAACAGTCAAGGGGATCTCTCCAGTGTAGGTTCCCAACTAGAACCTGCATCGAGTGTGTTGGATATCCCTTCCAGTATGTGGGCCCAATTGCCACTCAGTTTTGCAAAGCTAGCTTCAGATAGAAGTGTGACATAAACTTAGTAGAAAGTGTGAGTTTGAAGAAACACAAGAGACTAATTGACAAGTATCCTATCTCATACATATACACCATGAATAGAAAGAGATAAGCCACAAAGTCTCATGTAAACTTATTGTTAGCATGAATCTAATTAAGACTTGTGAAAATTAAATAGATAATGCTTAATGATTGCAAAATTAGTTGACAATAATCAACCATTTACTAGCATACAAAACCGTGCAGTCAAAAGAAAGATTATACTAACACCTAAAGAAATAGTTCATTGGCATGCGTATAGAGTGAAATAAAATAAATACCATTCATACGTAGAAAAACCAGATTCGAGGTATGAAATAGCATGTGGAGTGACCGCACATCAAGAATCTCTCAGGAAAATTTCATCCATCAAGTGTAGAAAAAACTCATGGTACCAACACATAGATATTTGAAGCATTCAATAGTGAAAACATACAATTAACTCTTGTATTGACTAGAAGAACCACACTTCTCTTAAGCATTGTGTCTATTACTATCCAAAAGTACCTCACTCAAAAAATCCTTTCAAATGTGACGTGAAGTTACATTTATAGGATGAGAGAGACCTTTGGTCTACTCTTGACTCTTGGACTTCCTAGTGACCTTTCGGCAACCACATGACTCTTAGCATTCTATGTGACCTTTCGTGTTCATAGAGTATTCTATGCTATCATAGTACACACACAAATGCAAAAGGAAATGGCTATCATCCTAGTTAACTAAGCTGCAGATTGCAAGTTCTGGAATGTTGAGCCCAAGCTTTTCGGTCAAGTAAGTGCGCCATATGTTTTATTTTTCCGCGATGGGAGAGATTGGTGGCTACCCTTCATCATGTCGGTGTAAGCATTCCAATGCGTCTGGGATGAGAGTATTTCACTTGGCATGTATACGATTGTTCAGGGTACCCAAATTGGTGTAGAGCCTCACTGGTTCCATGATGTAACGCTTGATATTTTCTACTGAGACTAGCATATCTCCTATGTGGGAAACTCGTCTATACATTTCTACAAATCCCTACACTTCACTGTTGATCTCCTCCTGGTTTCTGACCTGTCCAATTTCTCCTATAGAAGGGGACCCATGCAATTGGATCACAGACTCAAGACTGATAAACAATTTCCTATAGGAAACCAACACCCCTTTTGCATCTTTGAACAATTTTTCTCTGGACTACATTTTGATACGAAGTTGGAATTTGGTATTATGCATAGCAATCGAATCTTTCCTGGGGACTACTGTTAGGGCTTTGGGGTACTTTTCAAACCATTCATGTATTTCATCTAGGGTGGTCATGACCTCTTTGAGCATGGAAACCCTTTCCTTTGAGTGAGGTTGCATAGCCACTATGGGAGCTATAGTGTGGTGCAGGTTTTCCATCTCCTCATAAACTACAGCCACAATCTCTCCCAGGATTTTTGTTTCTGTTGCGACTACTATTTAGAAATCAGCTAACCCTGTATGTAGCAAGCGGAGTGTCGCAATTTCCTCCTCCAAGCTCCTCTTCCCTTGTTCTGCTACACTGGCCCTTTGCTCGGATGTGTATAACCTGTTTTGCAAATCTAAAATTTGTCTACTCATCCGGGCTATGTTGTGTTATGTGGCAGCTACGAATGTTGTACCAGAAGAGACAATCATTAGCGGGTTTGACATGATATTTGACACTCTATCCGTTGCCGTAGTTACTAATAATGGGTCAACTGGGTTTCTGCATCACGATCTCTTCCTCTCCTGTATAATCTTGAGGTTTACTTCATCAAATGTCATTTTAGCCAGATCTAGAACCTCTTCCTCTTGATCTTCTCCGATGCCTAGCTCTCGGAGGGGTAAGTGTCTACTAGTGAGGGGAGGAATGGGAGGTACATCCAAAGGAGGAAGCCCACTCTGTCCTGGGCTTGGATCGACCACCCTGATCGTCTCTCCTTGTTTAATCACTACCATTTCCTTCTCCTTGTTTGCCCTAATCTCCTCTTCATGTTGCCTCCTTTCCCTTTCTGCTAGTGCCCATTGCCTTTCTAGCTCTTCCTCCATGTTCTTTAGTTCCTATTATAACCTTTCTTGTTCATCTTATTTTTTCCTCGCATCTTCTTCTGCTTGTCTCTGCTTTTTAGCTTCTTCTTCCCTCATTTTCTCTTCCTCATCTTGTCCTCTCTTTTCCTCTTCCTACATCCTTTTCTTGTCTTCTTGCATTTTCCTCTCTATCTCAACCTGGCTTTAAGTCTTGAGTTCATGCGATTGTTTGCTTTTCAGTTCTCTTTGTCTCTTCAGTTCTCGCTTCTTTCTTTCGAGTTTCGCATTTCTTTGTATGAGTGTAACTTCCTCTTCCTCGTTGTCGCTTAGAGGATCTTCCACTTCTTTTCCTTTTTGTTTCCTTGATGTTTGGGCTCTCTTTAGTTTTCTTTCTCTGAGGTTTTCATCATCCTAGAAATCATCAAGGAGTTCATCTTCTATGGCTTGTTGCTCACTGGGGCTGATCTCCCTTGTGGAGTTATACCAGTTCCTAATTCCGTCCTCGAGGTCCTTCCTAGTGTGGGTGTAAAACCAACTAAATTTTGCCTTCTTACAGTGGGAAGCTACATTCTTTTTGGGGTCGTATGTTCTGTAATTCAAGGTCATGAAATGGCTCCCCTTGAGTTCTTCAGCTTCCGCTTCCATTTGCTTGAATTTTTATACTACCTACACCCCAAAAGTAAGAGGAAAATGTGGCCAAGGTTTCTTCTTACCTTTTTGCAACACTTTCGAGAAACCTTGTGTCACGTGGTAGCATACCTCTCGTAGAAGAGTCCTATCTGTGACGAACTTGGGTAGAGTGTGTGGAGCTTTGTGAGTTACAAACACTTGACTACTATTCCTTATCGATAGGGAACCAGTGAGCTACTTTAACCATGGTCTTCATGGCTCTTTTGGACATGCAAGGTGGTTCTTCCCTAAACAACAATTGGGATAATGGGATGATAAATGTTTCAGATATTATATCCAACGTGGCTCTACAAGCCATGTCCCATAGGACCTTTTAGTGGCAGTGGACAGGTAGGGG
>APFE031443275.1:0-10841 GCA_000404065.3 Pinus taeda
GGGAAATTGATGTACCAATTTACCCAAAACAGGGCCCACAATTTGGTGTTTCATCTTCTAAGGGTCGGTTTTGGAATGTGAAGGGTTTTTCATTGTTTCTCAATAATAAATAGGCCTTTGAGCCTCATTGTAACACAAGTTCGGAGCAGTTCAGAGACATGTAGCCTCACATCTCTTCTCAGAGATAAGCTATCATCGTCCTAGCTGGTTTATTTCCAATTCTGGTTGTAAGCATATTTCGGTATTTTCCATTAATGAAATGAAGTATTATTTCCGCTAAAACTCTTTATTTATGGTTATCACATCTCTGTATTTATGGTTATCTCTGTAATCTATTGCGTTCCTGTTTAAATCCAGATCATTGGCACCCTTGGAATCATTAAAAAAATAAATAATAATAAATAAAAATAAGGAAGGAAATCTAGGTAAAGTTACTCCAAGGGAAAATGATGATTAGAAACCATGGAAATTAAATCAAAAATAAAACTTGGAATAAGGAGGAGCATAGGAAAAAATAAATAGAGTACCTTAAAAATTCTACCCTCCCCATGTTGGAAAATGCTAGGTAGATGAGGTGGTTTATTTAGGTAAAAGGGGAAGACAAACATATTGTAAGGATAAAGATTAATCCTAAATCGATTAAACTTAATTAAGAAAAGAGGAAGGTGAATTAATATAAGAAAAATAAATTAAATTTAGAGAAATGTAGAGAAGCTCCAAGGGGCATCAACCAACATAAGAATATCCCTCTAAGAGATAACCTGAGTTAATTTAGGAAGTAGATTGGGGATAAAATCTTGACTCATTAATTGACTCCAAGTAATAAACTCAATTTAAGGAATAAAAAGGGGGAATAAAGAGACAACTAGGAGTAGAAATAGGAATCTTGTGAGGTGAGGAAAATATTAGTTTTAATTAAAAAGATAAGTAAATAAATTTGGGCGACCCTTGATGAGAGAATGACACATGGGTAGGTGAATAATCAAGCTGTTAAAAAAAAAGAATATTATAATTATGCATGGCATGCCAAGTGTCATCTATGAGAAACCTTATAAAAGAAGGGGTAGGCCATGGTAGAAGGGACTTTTTGGGAACCCTATTGTTGGATGGATGATATGATGTCAAAGCAGTGACTACGAAGCTATAGTGAGTTCGGTGAGGTAGAGGATTTCTTTTTAGAGAGGGGACTCTTGAGCTAAGGTTGCTCTCCTCTTCCAGCTAGATTCTTCCTCCATTGAACAACCCCATTGCAGCTCGGGGGTCCGCAGGGAAGAAGAGTACCCAAGGAGTAGGCTGGGAGGTTAACCGGTGGGTCTCATTTCCGGATCAAGTGCGTCATCATACACTCGCAGACGGACCAGAAACAAGGAAATACCAGTGACAACAGAGCAAGAGAAATCTCGCCTCTCTGGTGTACGGTACATGTGTATTTCGTTACTACTTGACCTTAGACTAAAAGTATATAAATGTGGTGTTATTTCCTGAAATGAACATCAGTGATGTATGTGTTGATGAAATTGAAATCTCAATGTGTTTGTTTTCTGGTTGTAATTGTTGTGTAAAATAAATAAATAAATAAATAAATAAAATAACTGGGACATTTCACTCTTTTAGTTGGTTCGTTTCACTAAACATTCAAAGAAGATAAAGAAATTGTACATAAGGGATATGAGGCTCCTAGAATTATATCTCAAACATGTGACCTAGGGAAAATCGTCATAAATTTCTCTCTAAGCATCGAATTAACATTTTCTAAAAAGGTACAAAAAGAGGAAGGTCTTTAGTTTTATATGTATTTATTTCAAGTTCGAAGGTCAAAACAGTGACACATCGAACCTCGTATAATTTATCTCTACTCAACTAGTCTATAATCAGGTCAACGTGGGAGTTTTGGAATAACTCTTGCTTGGAGAATCGAATCTTAATCAGACTTGCGAGATTGGAATGAGAACCTAGAGGGTTATCACATGATGGAATTTCATGCCTTGGAGATCTGCAATTATAGAGATACAACTAATTCAATAATGAGCTCCTACAAAGCCAAAAAAGGTGTGTAGTCTTTTTAAAATTTTGCATAAGTTTGGTTTGAACAATTAGTTTGAAGGGATTCAAAGGACATATTGAAGCATAATTATCATTAATTGATGCCTCAAAGAAATAAAATGAAAACACCTAGTAAGCAACCTAAAGCTCTAGCATGACTCACGCATAAGAGGAAGAAATGCAACATGATATATCAAAATTACATGGCCAAGTGAAACAAATTTCACTCTCACGAAAAGTAACAAAAGATAAGATGGATGGTTTAAATAAAGGCATGGAAGCTAAGATGGATGGTTTAAAGAATGGCGTGGAAGCTAAGATGGATTGTATAGAAGCAAAACTTAAAGGCAACATGGAAGATTTGAAGATAGATTTGACAATGTTGCTACAAGAAATGCTTACTAATGGTGAAGGGGTAGTAAAGGAAACTCATGATGAAAACAAAAGAAATGTTAATCATGATTTCATAGACTCTAACGTTGGATTGAATACCCACCATGTTCCAAAGATCAATATGAGAAAGTTTGATGGTGAGGACCCCGTAACATGGATACTACAGAGGTATCAATATTTCAATCTCCATAATGTGCAAAACACACAAAAGATATGCATTGAAACTTTATATTTGGAACCCAACCAGTTTGTATGGTATTGATGGATTCTCTCATAAACAAGTTGTCACTTCAGAAATTTTTATGGAAGAAATGATAGTACATTATTAAGATACAAAATGAAACACGTTTTTTAGCCAACTGATAAATCTCAAACAAAAAGGTTCAATGGTGGATCAAATTGAGGACTTTCAAAAATTGAATATAAGGGTAAATGATATTTTATGACCTTTCAAAAGATAAAAATAAAACCCATTGGAGAGGAAATAATTCTCAACCTTGGGTCCAAATTTTAGATCTTATTGCGCTATTGTTTCGGAGATATGATCTGAGGAAGTTAGATTTTTTTCAAGCTCCAAAATTCCATCGCAAACAAGCCATTGTGGATGTTTTGCTATAATTTGTTTTCCACGAAGTTTTAGATTCTGAAATTAAAACCCATTTGGGCCGAAATATTGATGAACCTCCAGCCCAAATTTCAGATTTTTATTCACTATTTTTGGAGATACGGTTCAATACAATTAGGGTTTCGGAAGGGACCCGAATTGCATCCCAAACAAGTGATCTTGGGAAAATTGTCATAACTCTCTCTGGGTGCATCTGCTTCAAATTTAGTAAAAAGTGACAGAAACAATACAGACTTTAGTTTGTTGGGTATTAGTTTAAGAGCCTAAGGTCGAAACAGTGACACGTGGCACGTCGTACAAGTTTGCTCTGCTAAACCAGTATATAATTAGGTCATCACGGGAGATTAGGCATAACTCTTTCTTCAGGAATCTAGTTGTGATCATACTTGTTGGGTTAGAAAGAGGACTTAGAGGGATATTACATGCTAATAGTTAAGAACATAAAAATCTGAAATTATATAGTTACAGTCGCTTCAAGATCGAGCTCCTAAAATCAAGAAAAAGTGATATGAGGAAGTTTGATGGTAAAGATCCGGTAAATTGGATACTACAGATGGAGCAATATTTTGATCTACATGAGGTGCAACTGTTACAAAATATATGTATTGCATATTCATATTTATAACCGAATCAATTTTTATGGTATAAAAGGATTTGTTCTCGTAAACCACTTGTCATGTGGTCACTTTTCACGGAGGAAATTATAGCACATTATAAGGATACAAAGAGCAACACCTTCTTTAGCCAATTGATAAATCTCAAACAAAAGGTTTCCATGGAAGAGCACATTGAGGAATTTCAAAAACTAAAGATAAGGGTAAATGATATTCCAGAGAAGCAGAGGATTTATGTCTTCAAAGGGACTTTAAAAGATAACAACCAATATGAGGTTCGCCTTTGGGGACCTGATTCATTGGAGAAGGCATACAGGTTGGCAAGAAGAGTGGAAATAAAATTATGGCAACAAGGAATTCTACCCCTCACAATTATAAACATGGAAGTTTTGTTTCTCTTATCCTTCCAAAACCTACAAGGTTGACACCACAACAATTGGAAGAAAAAAGAGCAAAAGGGATTTGTTACAATTGTGATAGAAAATACATTAAAGGTCATAAGTGTGCTGAGAAGAAATTATTTTACATAGATTGTGAAGAGGAGGAAGAAAAAGATCAAGAAACATCAAAAGAATAGGATATACACTGGGAACCAACCCTAGAGAAAGAATAATTGAATCCTCTCATATCTTGTACTGCATTGGCCAAAATTACCACTCCTCAAACTATAAATATGGAAGGACATATCAAGAAGAAAAAGGTAATAGTGTTGATTGATTCAGGTATTACCCATAATTTTGTTCATTGTAAGATAGCCAATGAATTGAATTGCTTCCTATATCCAACACCAGAGTGTCAAGTGACAATTGCAAGTGGAGGAGCCAGAAATTGCTTTGGAAAGTACCATAATATCAAGCTATCCATGGGAGAATATGTTTTGAATAGTCCAATGCTTTACATTCCAATGGATGGTGCTGATGTTGTACTAGGATTCCAATGGCTACAATCTTTGGGGAAATTGGGAAAGATAATCAGCTCTAACGACATGAAAAAGCTTCTAAAGGAAGAACAACACGGCCTAATTGCACAATTATGTTTACTAGAGGTTCCCATGTCGAAATCATCTATTTATCCAGATCTGTAAAAAGTCTTGGACAATCATTCCAAGATATTTGAGACTTGCAAAGGCCTCCCAACTATTTGTGATCATGATCATGTTATTCATTTGATTCTAGGAAGTGTTCCTCCAAACTCCAAGCCTTACAAATATCCCTATGCCCAAAAGAGTGAAATTGAACGTATGGTTGCAGAAATGCTAGAGGATGGTATAATTCAACCTAGTCAAAGTCCTTTCTCTACTCCAATAGTATTGCTGGACAAGAAGGATGGATCATGGGACATGTCTTCGGATTATAGGGAGCTTAACAAACTCACTATTAAAGATAAATTTCCCATTCCTCTCATTGATGAACTATTGGATAAGTTGCATGGAGAAATTTACTTCACCAAGTGGGACCTTCATTTAGGATATCATCAAATCATAATGAAGACCGAAGACATTATGAAAACAACATTTAGAACTCATGAGGGTCATTATGAATTTTTGGTCATTCCTTTTGGCGTTACCAATGCACCTTCTACATTTCAACGTTTGATGAATTCCATTTTCAAACCCGTGCTTAGAAAATTTGTGTTAGTATTTTTTGATGATATACTAATCTACAACAATCCTTGGAAGGATCA
Organism: Pinus taeda; assembly: GCA_000404065.3. Lineage (NCBI taxonomy): Eukaryota > Viridiplantae > Streptophyta > Pinopsida > Pinales > Pinaceae > Pinus > Pinus taeda. The sequence continues at coordinate 5,359 of APFE031443275.1, forward strand.
TGTTCAACATGTTGATAGAGTGTTCAAACTATTGGAGGAGAAACCATTATATGCAAAAAGCTTCAAATTTTTCTTTGGAGTACAAGAAGTGGAATCTTTTGGTCATATTGTATTTCATGAAGGTGTTAAGCTAGACCCTAAAAAAATTAAATCCATTAAGGAATGGAAAATTGCCACATCCATAAAGCATTTGTGAGGATTTCTCAGGTTGGTAGGGTATTATTACAAGTTTGTTAAGAATTATGGGAGAATAATAGCATCTCTAACAACATTACTGAGGAAAGATGCATTTTCTTGGAATCGAGAAGCAACAAAATCCTTTTAACATCTTAAAGAGGCAATGTGCGAAGCACCGGTCTTAGCTACACCATACTTCACAAAAACCTTTATTGTGGAATGTTATGCCTAAAGAAATGGAATTGGTCATGTTTTAATAGAAGAATAAAGACCCATTGCTTTCGAAAGTTGTCCAATCAAGGGAAAGTAGTTACACAAATCTATTTATGAGAAGGAAATGTTGGCTATACTACATGCACTTAAGAAATGGCGACCTTACCTAATGGGACAACACTTCAAGGTAAAAATAGATCATGATAGTCTTAAATACTTTTTAGAACAAATATTATCTTTAGAAGAGTGGCAAAAATGGGTCACAAAGATGTTGGGTTATGACTTTTAAATCATCTACAAAAAATGGAAGCAAAATGTTGTTGCAGATGCACTCTCAAGAAGGGATGAGAATGTGGAAGCATTACTTTGTGCCATTTCTATTATCCAATTAGATTGGATAAACAAAGCAAAGGATGAATGGAAAAATGACGAAGAAGTGTGGGCACTCATTCAAATGTTACAACAAGGCCCCAGTACATCTGATACATTTAGCTGGAAAGAGGATTCATTATGGTACAAAGATCGCTTATACCTCTATAAGAATTCCTAACTCAAACAAAATATTCTTATGGAATTGCAAACCTCTCCCTTAGGAGGGCACTTAGGATTTTAAAAAACTTACCACAGGGTTAAGAAGGAATTTTGTTGGGATGGCCTTAAATTTGATATTCAAAAGTTTTTGGTAGAATGTTTGGTTTTCCAACAAAATAAAGTTGAAACAATTAAGACCCTAGGTCTATTACAACCTTCATCCATTCCAATTCAATGCTAGGAGGATATTTCGATGGATTTTATCATAGGTTTACCCAAGTCTGAAGGAAAGAGTGTCATCATGGTGGTAGTTGATAGACTTACCAAGTATGCACACTTTTATGCATTATCTCATCCCTTTAAATGCAATATAATTGCTACTTCATTTATGGAAATAATTCAAAAGCTACATTGAAACCCAAAGATTATTGTAAGTGACAGAAATCCCATTTTCACTAGAAATTTTGGGACATAATTATTTTCTTGTTTGGGTACTCAGTTAGCTCATAACTCATCGTATCATCCTTAATCTGATGGGAAAACTAAGATTGTGAAAAAATGTTTGGAAGGATATCTTCGTTGCTTTGTATCTAATAAACAGACATAATGGGTCAAATAGTTGCCCCTGGTTGAATGATGGTATAACACTTCCTTCCATACTGTAGCAAAAATGACCCCATTTATGGCATTTTATGGATATCATCCACCATCCATCACATCATATTTAATAGAATATTCTAAGGTTCAAGCAGTGGAAGATCACATTGAGAATCAAAAAGTTCTCCAACTCTTAAAGGATAACCTCACTTTGGCACAGAATAGAATGAAACAACAGGTAGATCAACCAGCGAAAGAAGTTTTTATGTATGTGACTGGGTATTTCTATGGCTACAACCATACAAAAACATGTCCCTCAAGCAAGATAAGAAGGATAATAAATTATCACCAAAGTATTATGGTCCATACAAGGTGTTGTGAAAGGTTGGTACTATGGCATACAAATTGGAGCTTCCTACAGCTTCCAAAGCGCACCGAGTTTTCCATGTTTCATGCTTAAAGAAGGTTATAGGTGACAAGCTCCTAGCTCAAACAATATTTCTAGAACTTGATGAGGAAGGAAAAATCATATTGGAACCTGAAGCATTCACAGAAACAAGAACTCAACATATATGAAATTGGTCAATTTCAGAGTATCTCATCAAGTGGAAGAACTTACTCGCTAAATATTTTGCATGGGAGGATGAAAATTTTATAAACAAGCATCTAGAATGACTCAAGCATTGAGGACAATGCTTTTCAAAAAGACAGGGTCATATTAGGCCCCTATAATACTAGTGTATTCCCTTATTATTATTGTCATTATAGCCCCTTATTGTTATTGTTGTGGCCATGTTGTCCCTATATTTCTATTATTGTGCCCCATAGAAGCCCACTATTGTTATTGTTGTTCCCTTACATTATTATTGTTATGTCACCTTTGACTGTATTGTAACCCCTTAGAATCCTATATAGAAAGGAGGTCTTGTCATTTGTATCGTCCAATAATTCATTTGTGTAATGTAAAGGAGGCTTCCCCCACGAAGAGGCTGATTTTGAAGTTGTTTCTCTATCTTTTCTTCTATTTTGTGAGTTGATTGCATAACAAAATGACACTTCATTATTTGAATCAATCTGATTACATCCCTACTATAAATGACAGTAGGGCTACTAAATAACATTTTTTCTCCACAATAAGACTAAGAAATGCACGCCTCTAGAGGGAAACTCAAATTAGTACTTATACAAATAGATGGGGAAGCATCCTCCTTGAAAGGAGGTGGCTTTCCCAAAACTAGGAATCTTCATTAAATGATAGGGGCACATTCCTAGGTTTTCCCAATTATTGGAGTTCTAGAATTTGTTTAATAATTTCATCATATCTTGTTTGTTAGTTATCCAATATTGGTCCATCCTGTAGTAGGGAGAAATTCCCTACATTATCTCATCCTCCAGATCTTCATAATTTTCCCAATATTCTACAAAAGTAAATAATATTAGGCAGAAATATGCAATTATCTCAAAACCTTCCTAGTGAACACATTATAGCTCAAAAAGATGTCATCAAATGTAAAAAGATAAGTTAAATGTGCTAAATCATGGTCATATGTACCTTAATTTGTGTCTAGTTTGGAGGCCCATAAGAGGTTTTATCTCTTATCTCCTGGAACTTACCTACCTCTAATGTCAATGTAAGCCCTATAATGCTAAATCCAAAACCACCTAATTTACCCTATAAATTGACTATCTTCCATAGCGTTTGGGTTGGGTTTGGAAGACTCTTAGTTACGTCCTCATGTTGATGAGTTTTTCCTAGAATTCCATAATCCATCCATATGCTTTAGGTATGATTGAAGGCTTGATATTGTGGAAAAGGAAGGACAAGGTAGTTGGGAGATATCTACAAGGTAAAGGCCTATTAGATTTTTAGTATTCTCGTACTTTTATTAATACAAAAGTACCTTATTTTCCTATACATTATGTCTCATTTTATGTATATGTAGAGTAATGAACCCTTGGCTTCTTGTTTAGAGTTGTTTGTAACTTTTATTTGTATGTTTTGGTTCTCTTTCTTGTTTTGGGTGATTTGCAAGTTCCAATTTTAGCATTTGGAGTTGTAGCTAATGCTTGGAAGAAGAGGGAAGAAGAGAGCTTGAACTAGTTCCCAAGTAAGTATTTCTTCCATATTTCAAAATTCTCTAAGGAAAGCATAATCATTTTGTCTTGGTTCTTTCTAGATAAAGCCATTGGGTCTAGGGAGATGGCTTTTGTCCACAAAAGGAATTTATTCATAAAACAACTTGGAAACAACACTAGGAATTGAACCGAGAATCTTTTTCTAGTTAATTTTGGCCACATACTTTCAAAGATTGTATTCTAGTGATCCAAAAGTGTCATGCATGCTAGATCCATAACCGTAAATCCCATGCTCCACCTGCTCCATTGCATCTAGTTGTCGTTGTCGGATCATTTTCCAAATGGGGTATCGAGTTCATGACATCTAACCCTCACTCAGCTAGGGGGCATGGTTACTGTTGGCTTGAGGGGGCCTAGACCTAGGTTCAGATTTAGCTATGCTAACCAACAAAACCCTACATTGTTAGCCCTTTTAGAAACAACATGTGTAGTGTAGGCTACAGTCTCACCCGAGGTAGTATTGGAGGATGAAAGAGCCAAGTTTCTACATCTAGAGTTCTGTGTGATGGGTTTTTGTCGCTCCTAGGGCTTTATAACGACCTTTGCAAACCCTAGCCCTTGAATTACAGAAATTACAATAACTTACAAATAATAGATTCTAACCTTGCGCTAATTTCTTTAAACATTCATATTATCAACTAAATTAACAATCTACCACTTTCATTCATTCATTAAGTGTTTCTTATGATAATTGCAATAACTAGAGTGAATTCGCAATAAATGCAGAAGTAAACATAAATGCACAGATACACAAATATTGCTCCAAAATAGCCTTTATTATTTTTAGATATTCTCTTATAGACTCTTTCTTCCCTTTGCACATAGCTGCAAGGGCTCACACACTCAGCTGCGGACTTACCATGGTCTCCACGAACACAGCTGCAGGAGCCTTCACCTTTGCCTAAGTACAGAAAAAGGAATCTTCTCACTTAGATCATTTTCCCACACATAGATATCCCATGGATTGATTCCCCCCTATGACTCACTATGACTCCTTTTTATAGCATTTTATTTTACAATACCATGGTCTGTGAACCATGGGTGGGTCAAAAAACAACTTAAATTCTAAAAAGCTAAGGGGATTTGACCTTCCTAAAGCCCCTTTGAGCCCTAATGACCTTCGTGCTCCACTCCCCAAAATGTGGATACTTTACAATAATACAAAAATAGCTTGAAGGTTTGTAGCTACAGCTTAATCTAACTTTGCCAATTTCCTCCTTTAACTCCTTGACTGTGCCATCTAACTTCTGAATCTTCCCTGCAGGGGCCATTTCTTGATCCGGATTTAAACAGGAACGCAATAGATTACAGAGATAAGCATAAATACAGAGATGCGATAACCATAAATAAACAGTTGCAGCGGAAATAACACTTCATTTCATTAATGGAAAATACCGAAATATGCTTACAACCAGAAATGGAAATAACCCAGCTAGGGCGATGGTAGCTTATCTCTGAGAAGAGATATGCGGCTACATGCCTCTGAACTGTTCCGAACTTTTGTTACAATGAGGCTCGAAGGCCTATTTATTATTGAGAAACAATGGAAAACCCTTCACATTCCAAAATCAACCCTTAGAAGATGAAACGCCAAATTGTGGGCCCCGTTTTGGGTAAATTGGTACATCAATTTCCCGGGGTCGTAACTTTGGCATACGATCTCCGTTTGACGCATATGATAGATCATTAGAAAGATCTATTCAAGCACTATCATTGTTGGAACGGGAAACATGGTCCATTATATGGACCCATGTTGCCCCTGGATTCCCCAAAAAACGTCGTTTAGGGCCTCAAAACGGCTCAGGAAGTTCAGGACCCGAAAAACTGCT
>APFE031443275.1:33902-49701 GCA_000404065.3 Pinus taeda
TGGAATTTTGTAATCTATAGAGAAGTGCTGTCAGTATTCTTGTGTACATTCACAGTGTTGGGTGATTTTGCTTTGCTTGAGGTGAAAGAAGGGCTTCTTAGCTAGAGGATGATGTTGGGTCAATGATGCTCATGGTTGTAATCCTCTTGCTACTTTTATCTGAATAAAGCTATTCTTTTTTCCTTCCATATCCTGGTGTATTTGTTTATATGTGCTTGTATATGGTTAATGTACATCTGATCCTACATTATTTGTGAATTTAGATCCTTGTTTCTTGCATAGTAGTATGTTGTTGTGATTCTACAGGTCCTTTTTGAAGCTGAGCAGACAAAGAGCGAGTAACAAAACTCTATCAAGAAGGAGAGGGAATCGAGCGCAAGACTCAGGTTGGCCCTCTTGGTTCTCCTCTCATTTATTTTCATAAAAGGAATCAACAGTAGAATTTTATTGTTTGTTTCTAAGATAGCCACACATCTTAGTGGGAATAGCAGCATCCGTGTGGACACTATTCCCGTATAACACTTGCGTGATTTATCCCTTCGCATTGTCGTGAACCCTGTGACACTTCCTTGCTTCGTGCAATCTTCCAATCGTGTAGCTCCCCAACCCGAGAAGTGTAGTTTATAGTTCTGCACCTCCTTTTAGTTGCCTTGAACACTAAGATTGTGCTACCTTCATATAGTCACATGGTCAGACCGTCAGTCTATGGCTTCAAGCGACTGCCATTCACCTTTCCTGGGAAGGTATATCCATTCAATTTGACCAACTAAACCACTCCTCCATCAGTAACCTGCCCCAACACTGTCCAGTCATCAAAGTATACTTCCAGGAACTTGTGAATAAATTCCTTCAATGCCACAATGACTATGCACAAAACAATCGCAAGGACATTCTTCAATCCAAAAGGCATTATAGTGTACTGAAAACACCCCCACTCAGTCATGAAGGTTGTCTTTCTCCTATCCTCCGATGCAATTTTGATCTGATGATACCCAGATAACCCATCAATGAAGGAATAGGCTTCCTAGCCACCTACATTGTCCAACACTTCATCAGTGAACGGAGTCAGGAAGGGATCATGTACACAAGCATCATTCAACTTCCTGAGATCTACATAAATCCTTATTTCATCCTTCTGCTTCTTTTCCTGTACCACCATTGGGCTTACCCAATTAGATTCTTCTACGGGCTCAATGATGCCTGCCACAAGCATCTTGTCTAGATCTAAGCAGACCTTCTCCTTATACTTCAGATTGAGACAGTACGGTCTTTTCTTAATCATCTTTGCGTCGGGCTTCAACATGATCTTGATAACACCTAGGTCCCTGATTATCCCTTTTAGATCCGTAAATTTGGTAAGGAATAAATCCTGGTATTCGCGCAGCAATTTAGCAACATTATCCACCGTCGCGTCGTCTCAGTAGTCTCCAATCTTCGAGAATTTGGGCCCCGCCTCTGTACCAATATTTACCTGTTTCATTTTCAATGGCACAGTTATATCCAGATTCTCAATCTGCGATCCTTCAACCTGATGGTGACATTTTGTTTCAGGGATGTTAACCTTTCACGGATCCTCATCTTCTTCTTCAGCAGTCACGTTATAGCATTCTAGCGCATGATTCAGCTGAGTAGTCCAATCGGGTTGAATCAAGTCTAAAGGATCTTGCAGTATCCTAAAGATTGTTGCTTTCACTTCTTGTAGCACCTCGTCAATATAGTCAAACCCATCTTCAAAGCTGAATGTCATTATGACTCCTTCGTGTAGAATATCCCATTCACCTATACCATGCCAAAGCTCTGTTTCTAAGTACCAGTTCATCAGGATGACATCTAGGGTGTGACAAAACAAGCGCATCCATTGAGGTTGGGGCTTCTCTCCATAAGCCTGAGCCCATTTGGCCAAGTGCACATGTGGATCATCCTGCCCGTAATATTTGTTTGTCATTCGTACCTTCAGCTTCCCAAAGCGTGTTCTCGTCATCCTCCTACATTCGCACAAATCATCAAAGCTACCTTTGTGCGTACCTCACCACCTTGCGAGCATAGCGCGCAGTGCCCAATCCAAAGCTTGGAAGCGCTACTTTTCTAGAATCTCCCTCTCGAATGCATCCAAAAAGATATCTACATCATTCAAGCCATCATAAGTGGGTAGATTTCTTACCTCTGACAACACACAGTGCAGCAATTGGGTCATCATGTTACAACTTAGTGTGGTTACTTCATGTAACCAATTCAATTAGTGCTCCAATTCTTCATCAGAGTCTGAGGTGGAGGAACTCTCGCAATCCCATGTAATTTTTCCATCTATGGTTGGATTCACTCAATCTTTGTCTCGCGTTGTTATCTTATATATACATTCCAGATCGTCATCCCTCTCACAATCATAGACTGGCTCAGTATAGTATGATCCTTTAGCAAGATCTAGGGGTACTATTACGCAGAGTGATTTCTTTTCAAATATCATCTTTCACTTCTTTAGGTTGATTACCCCATTCATATCAGTAGCCCAATCAATTCCAAGGAGTGCATAGTAGGGGTTTCTATCATCCACAATTTCTATTACTTCAAATTCATCCAATGCGCTCGTGCCTTGAATATCTACAGTCACTCCTTGCAGTGGCCCCATGGCGATGATCTTCTGCTGATTTTCCATTCTTAACTGAATCGAAGCCACTACAGCATGGGTCTTCCCATCTATTCCCAAGTCTGTTTCGGTAGGATGTTCGTATCTGACCCCAGATCCAAAATAATCTGATCCATTTCATACTCTCCTATCTACGCGGTCAGCCTCATCTCTCGTCCTGTCCTTATTTTATGCTTATCAATTTTTGATACCACACACATTTCACCTGAAGTGTTTCTAGCACATCTATTTATAAGCTCTTATAATCATTTTGCAGCCTTGCTATCGTGTAGCAACTTCATGCAGGTCTCTAGGAAGATTGTAAGCATATAAGGGTCCATCTCCTAATCAGGTTTATCCTTACTTCCTGAGGTGGAGGCCTTAGCAAAGCTCTTCTTTGCTTCCATGAATGTTTTGCATGTGCACTCCAAATCGAATTCAGCCTCCTTCATCAAAGCTTTGCGAACCCATGCACTACCTTTGCGCTATTTCCCCTTATCGTCTCCTATTGCAATTCCACTTGGAAGCACTATATTTACATTCGGATCCTCTTCGCGAGGCTCAAACCTTATCACTTGTAGGTTCTGAATCGGTTGAGGTGGTAGCGCCCCTTTGTCACGTATCCTCGCTATCACCGTAGGACAATCCTCCATCTCATGATCAAACATAGTGTAATATTTGCACGACAAACATGTTGGGTTAGTGCAATCACGGGCATAATGTCCTGGTCCTCCGTAATTATAGAAAATTAGTTGTCCTTGACCTCTTCTAGGTCCTCCTCTGCCTCATCCTCATCCATGCTCTTGAAAGCCTTTCTGCACCATCCCCGAGTTTTGATCAGGTAGCCTTGTTTCTGCCTGAATCCTATAGGAGCGAATTTTGTCCATCATCAATTCATATCTTATGCAGTGGCACTCATCATGCCCTACCAACCTACAAAAGGTGGAGAACAATTGTTGTCACGTTTTTACAAACTTCCGCAACAAATGACAATTATTTGTGGCATGTTTTCCTACTACCTGACATATAGTGTACCACAATGCACGTCCCATGCTTGGTCCTACTTGAGCTTCTGGCCTCAAAGGTATTGGTCCTCCTCCTACCATGTAGTTCACAAAGAGTGGGAAATGGTCTTTGTCGTGCCTCTGACCCTTGCATTTTAGGCACCATACCTCTTCATGAACCTTTGGTTGAACTATTCTGTCCTGGTTCAAACTTTGCATCTCCAGGCAAATATTTTTCTACTGCGCATGGATCTACTAAACCCCTAGATTTGGATCTTGCATTGGTGTTCCATATAGTCTCATTGCAATCTCCAAGGCCTCTACCTAATTCGCTATCTTCTGTTGTGACAGTGCGACCCTTAGGTGTGGCAGGATCGAAGCCCCAAACCACTCACGATATTATATGTCTATTAAGTTCATATTAGATTTGCGGATTTGACACTTTAACCTCTAATCTAATTCACAAGGTGTCTCTCCTAGTTTCATCATGATTTCTTTGAACCCCACAATTGACTATGCCTCAGATTTATTCCTACTGAATTCTTTGTTCAACATGGTCTAGATGTCTGCCACTCCAGTGTTTGGGTTATCATTAGAGTACTTAATGTACCAGGTTAGCACGTGATCCTGTACCGCACTAACCAGTGTTGCCTTCTTCAAGTGATCATCTGTAACACCTTGAGCTTTCCATATAGCTTTCACCACAAACTAGAACTAGTCTGGGTCGTCATTTCCCAAGCCTTTAAACAAAGGCACCTTCATGGAATTTGCCATGATGAACCATTGTGGAGGTGGAGGTGGTACAAGTGAAGTCACGGGTGATGGTGGTGAAGTTGGAGGTGGTGTGGGTGGAGGTGGCAGTTGTGGGAATCCTTGTCTTATTAACTGAATGGAACTTCGTGGAGAAGCCTGCGCTACTCCCTCTTCATCACCTTGTGGAGGTGAAATTAAGGGACTATATTCAAGACCCTTTCTTCCTTCGTTCCTATAAGTTTTTCCACTTCGTGTAGCTCTGAACATCAAGGTAGATGCATAACCCAATTTTCACACAATAACATTTTAATCCAGGTTTTCAAATATTTCAAGTACTTACCTCATAGACCTTTGAAAAAAAACTGCTCCACCTCGTTGTAGCTGATTGAGGTATCGACCGCAAATTCAGTCACATATCCTCCTATGATGCAATCGAGCCAATTATTGATAGCGCAGGTGATATTATCCTTAGAGGCTTCCAATCTCTGTACTAACTCCGGGGTCCAAACAATAGGACCGTCAAGTCTCCACCTTCCTTGGCTATCTCAACCTGAAAGGAACAAAAAAATATCTCGTGTATTATTGTATATAGGTAACTATTTGGCCACTATTCCTTTGTTAGTTGCGGATTTCTGTTCTCCTGCACTGCGAATTTGTGGATCTTCCTATCTAACCAGTCTATGATCTCTTTCTTAGTTGGATTCCAGTGATACGACATCACACATCTCTTATGCATATTCCGGTCCTGGCAATGGAACCATTTGTTGGCTTGGTGCGGACTGACCCAGGTTCAACGTTAGTTAGCTAAACAAATCCCTACACTACTGGCCCTTTTGGTAATAGCCTACAGAGCGCAGACCAAAGTCTCACCCGAAGCAGTATGGGGGGATGTTGGGAACCAAGTTTCTACACCCTGAGATGGTTGTGATGTCAATTTATTCCTTCTATTCCTGCTTTCACGCAGGTCGTTAAGTTTTAGGGCTCTATTTGCCTAGCCCCGTATTCCTCCCTTCGTTACCTCCATGAAAGGGTACGACTGACCTTCGCACAACCCTAACATTGAGTTTAGATCCTTTCGTGTTACTAAGGCAGCGTATTGCACAAATTCCCAAGTTATCTTAAGAATCTTACTTATCTTATTAGATAATCACAGTTAGGACCATGTAAACAGATATCCTTATTTGGGCTCAATTATCCAACATAATTACATACATTCGCGCATCACATAAGTATTATAAATGAAATTCATACACAATATGACAAGATGCATTGATAGGAAACAAAGACATAAAATTTGTAGAATAATTTTCTTTATTGATATCTTCAGACGATTACAAACTTTATCCGCCCTACACACACAGCTGTAGGGGTCCACGCACTCAGCTGCAGCCTTCTACCCTAGGCTTCTGTGCACTCAACTATAGAGCCTCTACCTATGCTACAACCCAAACTTAGACTTCTCTCCCCATCGCTCAAGACTTCTTACTACAATTCATGACTCATTAAGACTACTTAGAGCTTACTTAGCTCTTTTTATACAATCTCATGGTCCACGGACCATGGGTAGATCTTTACAGCCGACTTTACTTTACAAAATTAAGGGCGGACAACCCTTTATGGCTCATGATACCTTCACACCCTGTGACCACAAAATGCGGAGACTTTACAACTTCATTAAAAAATTCAACCCAAAACATGGGCTTTTAGCCCCAAAAATATCCTTGGGGGATTTCATTCCCAAAAACTAACTTCCATTGACCTTTCCTGAAAAGAAAAAAAACCATATTTAGCTTTGCAATTTGAGTTGCGCCTCCATTCATAATCTCCTTAATAACATATGACCCTAGCCAATGCATTTGGAACTTCCCTGAAAACTTTATTAACTTGCTATCATATAATAATACCAAATATCCATTCTTAAAGTTGTGTTATTTGATATGGAAATCATTCCATGCCCTTTGGCAATCCTTCTGCACTTGCTAATGAAAACCTGCCAAGAAGAGATCTTCCTCTAGCTCAACGAGTTGTGCAAGGTGTTCTTCCATGGTGTCTTGATTGCCCATATCTGTAACTGCAATAATCTGCAAGTTGGGCACTATGTACTCCATTGGCATTACAATTTCTTGTCCATAAACCAGTCTGAATGACATTTGTCCTGTCAACTTCTTGCGGCTAGTTCTATATGCCCATTGAACAATTGGTATGTGCATATCCCACTCATTTCACTTCACATTGCAAATCTTCGTTATGGCATTCTCCAGGATTTTGTTAAATATTTCCACGGTGTCATTCGCTTGATGATAATACGGTGTAATCTTCTGGTGATACATCTGGAATCCTTCAAGCAAAGTAGAAATTGTTTCATTTAAGAAGTGTGAACCTCTATCACTCATCAAGATCTTAGGGTAGCCAAATCGAGACAAAATTTATTCGAAAGTGAACTTCATAGATATAGCCATGCTACGATCCTTTACAGGTTTCACCTTAGCCAACCTGGTTAGATATTCGGTCATTGTAATGATGTATCTGGATCCTCTCTTCTTCCCCAGTGGTTGAATTGGCCCCACAAAATCAATTGTCCATTTATCAAATGCTTCTAATGACACCTATGAGTTTAAGGGAAATTCATCACTTCGTGACAGTCTTCCCATTCTATGGAAAACATCACATGCCCTTCAATAAGACTTGGAATCCTTACGAACAGTTGGTCACCATAGTTCGAATCATAGAATGTTCGACACAGTTTCGGTTCTCTCATAATGTCCCCTCGCAACCCCTCCATGTGCTTCAATAAGGATAATTTTTCATTCATACTCTGGGACATACCTACGCAATTTTTATTAGATCCCATTTTATATAAGTATCTTATGATAACGAAGAAATATGCAGCTTGGACCACCAATTCATTCTTTTGTTGTGTTGAGTACCCCTCAGGAGTTGTACCTGTAGACAAGAATTAGATTATGTGTACTAAATGGTCATCTGCGATGTGCACAACAAAGCATTGTGCATCAAGAAATCCTTCCTCCAAATTTGTAGGTTTTTCACCATTCTTAATCTGTGAGAGGTGATCTATGCCAGCATTCAATCACCCTAGCTTCACAATTACTTCAAAGTCGTATTCTTGAAAGAGCAGCAACCATTGACATATTCCCCCCCCCCCCAACACAGGCTTGTTGAATAGATAGTTCAAAGCATAATGGTCTGTGTACATTTTGAAGTGTGCACCCAACAAATAGTCCCAAAATTTCTGCAGCGCATACACCATTGCTAATCCTTGATGTTGCTATAAGGATTTATGCACGGGTGTTTGGTGATGTAGAAACCCTCAAGGATCTTCCCGAGATCCTTGACAGATAGTCAAATTAGTTGCATCGGTCATAAAGATGCATGCATATCTATGCTTAACAAATGAATGTCAAAGTGAGAAGGACTTATTACCTCGAGTCTTAGTGTGGTGTTGCTGGAGAGTGCAATGTAGCTAGGCGGAAGACCCCTGAGCTAGCTCCAAATCAAAACTTGCACATAGTAAATACAAGCATAATATAACAACTTAGAATGTTGATAAACAATGCATGAACATATAAAGATATCTAGTTGCATATATCTAATCCACTAATGCTAACAATGTTGCATAAACATATAAACAAGTTATACTTCCAACATCTCAGAGTGGACAACACAATTGCAGTTCTATATTGACGTAGAAAGAGTGATTACAACCATCAGTTGTATTAGCCTTCCCTTACCCCTCCATCTCCTCTCTCTCTCTCCCTTCTTAACCTCTTCTAATGCGTTAGTCTAAGACTCTGCTCGATAGTCAAATAGGCAATCCTTTCAAATGGTTCAACCTCTTTCACAATGGCCCTAGCCTTGGCATATATAGGATGTGAGGATAGGGTTTCCAAGTCGTTCATGGGTTCCATTAGGCAAAAGCAATGATGTTTCCATGCCTTTGTGCTCTTTCCCATTTGCATACTCCATTAGGAATTAGTAATTTCCCCAAACAAGTCGAGTTTTGATGTTTCCTTACTTTTGTGAGCTGACATAGGAGAGAATCTTGGGATATTTCTTAGTGAACTCGTTCCCTTGACCCATAGAAACTCATTAGGGTTTACTAACTCTCTTCCCAAGGTAACAGGCAGAGCTACTTTGGGCACTAACGTACCCTTAGCCTTGCTAGGAAGCTTTATAAATAAGGTTTCTAATGTTTAGACAATGTTAGCTGGATAATTGGGCCTATGAACTTGGTAGTGCTTCAGTCATCATGTATTTCTCCTTTGAGCTGATGAGGAGGTCATTTTCCTGTATAATAGATTACCCCTAAAGTGTTCGATCAGAGGCTTCAATAATGGCCGAAATAATTTATATTTAACTATCCTTTTCTTTGAAAAAAAAGAGAGAGAGGATTGGAGCTTCGGGCGGTACGAGAAACCTGATACAACACATATATATAAAACAACTAAAATCACGTCCTGAGTCGGGCATTCCCACACTCAGTAGCTATGTCAGAGTGATTTTCTAAGTAAAGAGATATGACGATGTTGGCCGCTGATAACCACAATGTGGAACCTGTGTCACAATAGGATCATTCTAATGAGCTATCTCTAACAAACAATAAACACAACTTGGGAGAGAAAATAAGGCTGAGTGATGCAAGCCTCTAGCCAACGTCTTGATTTTTGCTTCACCACAACAACATAGATCGATACATGTGAATATAGGCATTGATGTCGAACATGCACAAATTTGCATGATTACCAGTCAATAGTGGATATCGTTAACAGACGCAAGGATGGCCACCGATAATGATGATGGTATCCAAGATGCACAGTACAATCTAGCGAGTGTGAATAATGTTTTTGTCATCGAACACAAATAGAATCATTTAACCAGGAGCCAATAATGAAAACCCTTGACCAAACTCAAGGTGATTTGCCACTGATGTCTGTAAGTACCTAGGCACTGAAGTGTTTATGGGTCTTCTTCCTAGATAGAGTGTTGAAGTCAATAAGAAGAGACCTATCGAAAGGTAGGGAATAAGGTGTCCTACATCAGTTGACACGAAACAGGACAAGAATGATTGTTTTTTGAGGAATATTTTGAGCATTGGGTCAAAGTGACAGAGGGAATGATGATAGGATATGCTTGATGGTCTGATAGAGGAAATAGAAGATAAAGGTTTTCCCTTGAATAATAGAAGGCACAACAATGGTTTTAACCATGCAGCACTAGACTCATGAACACCAAAGGTGTTATGATACAGAGATGTAAGAACATCAGGGTATATAGGCTAGACTCATAGGATGGTAAGATTCGTATTGAGAGGCCGTCACAAGGAAGGTTTATCTGAGGGAGTACCATGTTCAAGGGAGCCACTGCTGCCAAAAAACTCTTTTCATAATACTGAACACAATGCAATTGTATTGTCAACTTTCCCCATCTTAATATTTTAGTGAATCCAGATGGGTAAACTCATTGATAGTTTCATGTTTTAAGACTCTGAAAAGGACCATAAAAAGAGCAACTCTATTCCCTATCTGATTATTTTAATGAATCCAGATAACCAAAATTGTCGATCTTTTCATGTTTTAAGAGCCTGAAAATGATCGTAAAAAGGGAAACTCTATTCCTCATCTGTGTAATTTAATGAGTCCATACGAGACAAATCAGTGGTCTTTTTATATTTCGAGAGTCTGAAAAGATCATAAAGAACAACTCTATTGTATCTATGAGATGATAATGGTTAGCTATCATGCCAGGGCATCTAAGATAATTGTTCTAGGGATTTTGTTTTAATTTGGAGGACTAATGTATGAAACAAATGTAAAACTGTAATGCCTAACCTTTTGAATAATATTAATATTAAAGCAGAGGGCTTCTATTAAAATTCACACATTGATATAGCTTGTATGGTGGTGAGCAGAAATAGAGAAATGATATCATTATCACAGTATTCAGATCGAAAATTAAATAATCATAAGTATGAAAACCTTTAAACTATGTTTAGAAGGTTTAATAGAATATGCTTAAACTTACAAAAGACTGTGATGATTTATTGATTTAGAGGGAATTAATTAAACAAACAGTTCATTAATTCATTCTCTTTACACATTATCACTTCAGAAGCTTATAGGAATAGATTGAAACCTAATTATTCCTACCTAGTTATCTTTGTAATACATAAGAATATGAAGAAAAAAATAATAAATAATACTGGAAAAACTTACAGGAAACATAGAACTGTGTAAATTAGAATTCAGAATCCTTTTCTTTTATATTAATGATCCAGAAAAGTCAAGTACATCAAATTATTTAAAATGCTTCTTCAAGGGTACAACCCTTAATAACTCATAAAGAGAGTTATTTATACAATAGTAGAATTGAGAAAATATCCTAAACTATTTTTACAAAATATATTACTACAAAATCAAAAGTAAAAACTGCTAGTTGATCTGGCACTATTTCGATGCCAAGTTGTTGATGATTGTTGCTGAAAAAACTAAAAACTGTTGAAATTGACAGATTGTTCCTCCAAAAACTAAATGTTGTTAGATCACCCTTCAATCAAGTAAATTTGTCAATTCTTCCTAATGTTTCTTATTTTGGATAGAAATCTTGGTTACCCTCCTATAAACTTCATCCATCTTTGTATATTCACTAAAAGTGTACTTTACTAAAAATATGTCTCTCATTTCATTCAAAATAAACAAAGTATCCCCGAGCGTGTTTACTGTTAGTGTTGGTATTGTTGAACCTTGATGTTTGAAACTGAAGCTATATGTTTTCCCACCGCTGTCAACTTGTGAAAATAATCCTCAATTGGCATCAACTTATCATTAATTACAAGCATAGAGGGTAAACCCTTGTTGGTTAAGGGTTATATTCTTTTGAAAAACCTTTGAACTATGGTATTGACATTGTTGCACTTTTCCTGTAGCTGAAAGGTGAGATTTTTCTTGGTGATGATCTTCTTTACCTCCAATATAGTTGTAGTTTTGTCACTTATGCCTAATTCCTCAAGCACATAGCCATCTTTGGAATTTAGAAATTTGATTATATCAGAGGTAATTTCTGGCATATCCTCCAGCTCCTTGGTTATAGTCTCCACTGCTTCCTGGGCTTTTTCTAAGAGATCTTTCTAATAGAACACTATCTTGATAAAGGGCCAAATATCCTTGATTGATTCTATAATTTCTTCCCATAGGATTTCCTTTGCTAAACCCAATTTGTTTCCTATGAAGGATTCTTTGAGTTCCCTCTATAATACTTCAATCTGACCTTTGACTCTGTTCAATTCAGCTGCATGTGAACTGTCAGCTATTGACTTCATAAGTTGTAATTCCTTTAGTTCATCCTTTAGTTTCTTAATTTCTCCTATCTGGATAGACAAGATCTAAACAACTTCAGCAAGCTATTCAGCTCCTTCTGTTGCACTTGCAGTCGATGTTGCAGCTACAGTGGAAACTTTGGTGGTGGGAATCGCTGTAAGGGGGACTATATCCATTGGAGTTTGAGCCATGTTAACAACTTTCTATTTTTCCCTTACAAATTTATCGATATTCTCTTCCATTTTTTTAATCTGGAGATTCTGCTCTATGATAAGCTTCATCATGTCAGACTTTTGAGTTTCTGTCTCCTAGATTTCTTTGGCCATTGGGTCCTTAGAGGTTGGAAATTTTAGTTGTTTCTTAAATGCTGCAACCTCAACATTCTTCTTCTTAATGAGCTCTTTTGCAGCATTTATGTTTGAGGGATCATATCCCATATTTAGCACTAGATTCCCCAAGGATTGGATCTTGGTATCCTTTGCTAATTAGGAGACTTTCTCCAAATTTAGCTGTGATTGAGTGTTGGCTAGGGTAACCTGCATTTTTGACAAACTCATGACAGTCATTGTCAAGGTGGAAGCAATCACTTGCCTAGTTTGTTTGTGCATCTCAATTTGGTCAATTGGATGCACATCCTTCACATTGAACTCAAAATACGTTTGCTTTTGATATTGACGAACAGTCCTAGGCTGTGGAAGTTGGGATTACAAGAAATCCATCTACATCTTTCCCTTCTCAAAATCGAAGACTGAAAGAAGCCTGGCTTGAGAGCTAGAAGAGTGCTTCCAGAACTGGGTGTAGGTGTTCAATTTTAATTCTTCATTCTTCCTTTTGATCTCACTGAAGACATAAAAAATGTCTTCCTCATTATCTTTCATAATTCCTCCACTAGTATGAACTACCTATTGTTCATGATAAGTAGTAGAATGAGTTGGGGACTATGTAGATTGTCCACCAGACTATGTATAAAGCATGGTCTCCCCCAGTCCATCAAATGTTGTCTTCTGAGGTTCATTTGTGGCACCAAAAATTACAGAGATCCTAGGTCTCTTTTTCCTATGTACAACCCTAAAGCCCTGACTTGTTGCTTCAGTTGTAGGTGAGGACCGTTCTTGCCTCCCTCTCTTGGTTGTGTATTCTTGTGCAAGTGGAGTTTGCACATTAGATGTAGAAACCGCCTACTCTTCAGTGTCTTGGAGGGTGTTCTCTATCCATTCCAACTAATTTTTATATTTTTCTATCTTAGGCCTGGCTATGTGATGATATGGTGTAAATTTATTCTCCACCCTGAGTTTGGAAATCACTCCCAATGGGTCATAAGACCAAGTGAAACTGAGACCAAACTTCATCTCCTTTAGTAATTTGTCAGCTTCCTCTCCTACTGCCATGGTGTTACAGATGAATGGACCAACTTGGGCTTTTAGCTTGAATTGTGATTTCTTCTTAGTAGCCACAAAGTGTACTTCATCTACATTTAACCTCTGCCTTAAGTATTATAGTGCAAAGATTCTAATAGGGAGATACTTGGGCAGTTTGTAGGGTGGAAGCTCACAACCATAAACCCTGATCTCTATGTAGTTTTGGTAACAATACCAATCCCCTATTGTAGCTTGATCAACCAACTGTAATTCTTTAAAAAACTCCTCATTGATCCTTCGTACTGGAGTGCTACTCATAAGACTGATAGCTGGATGAATAAACAGTTCTATGAACTGTTTATATGTGAACTCTTCTTTTTCCTTCATGCCCATTGAAGTCCAAAATATCACTGATTGTTGATTTCCTTCCTCATCTAACCTTTGTAAAGAAAATGGGAATTTGTCTCCCTGAAAATATATAAAAATGTAAACAAGTACTGAAACATACTTGAATACTTTTCAATATTGAACTTGACAAATTTCTCATGTATGGTTTCAGCAATGAAATTACTGAAATCATAAATAACAGTGGGTTTAGAATCAGTAGAAAACATGGATAAGAAACCAAGGATGTCTTCATTGAGAGGTTGATAAAAGTTATAACCAAGCAAATAGGACAAAATAATGGTAATTTGCTTGGTTCTATCAGGAAAAATGGATGAATCATAAGGAGGATTCCTTTTTGGGAGAGGACTATCAATAGCTAGAAACAGTTCAAGGGTCTGGGATCTTTTAGTAAAGTCTAGTTTTTGATAAGTTTCTATGAGGTTTTCATGGGAAAAAGGATGGGTTGTTGTAGTAGAAGGGGCTTGCAACATTTTTTCAATGGAATCAGAATTGATTGACTGGAGGATTTCTCATGTGGGTGAAATAATTACTCTATAGCGGGGATCATAAGATTCATGGAATTTTCTTACAAATTCAGGTGCTTTGTGTATCTGTAGGAAAATGTAATGAGGTAATTGAGAGCCCCATATCCCTATTTCATTTGTTTGGTCAATCAACTAATCTTCCATCCAGAAATAGATTTCCTATAGATCAAATTGAGAAGAAGTCTCAACGATTTTGCAATCTTTGTCGACCAATGGGGTATGATGGAATTCAACCGGTGGGTGGATCAAAGGATTTGGGACTTCTATGATTTATTTTGCCTTGGGAGGAATTTTTTCAAACAAATTACAGACTATAAATGGTAGAAATTGTTCTGAAAGAGAGTGATCGCAAGAAAAACAGATAACTGACAAAGAGGTATGTGGACCTGGATGTCGGATTCGCGAATAGGATGAATGATTGTGTTAGGCCCTCTATAATACTAGTGACTCCCCCATTACTATTGTAATTGTATCCATTATTTTTATTATTGTTCCCCTATTGTCCCCATATTGTTATGAGAATGCCCCAAAGAAACCCACTATTGTTATTTTTATGCCCTTATGTTATTACTGTTATGTCGGCTTGATTATAATGTGACCCCTTAGACTCCTATATATAGAATGGAGGTTTAGTCATTTGTATCATCTAAGAATTGTTCATTTTTGTAATGTAAAGGAGGTTTCCCCCTTGAAGAGGTTTAATTCTAAGGCATTCATCTATATTTTCTATCTTTTGTGAGCTGGTTTCCTAACATTTGGTATTAGAGCTTTGGATTCTAGGGTTTCGCTGCTCCAAACTAGTCATCGTGGCATTTTCGCTATAACCTTTTTCCTGCAACATTTCAAAAGCTACAAAAAAACCCATTTGAGCCAAAATTGCTCTGAACTTCGGGTCTGAATTTCTGAGCTTGTCTCGCTATATTTTCAGAGATATGATATGAGGAAGTTAGGTTTTTTGCAGACTCCCAAATTACATTCCAAACAAGTGACTTGGGGAAAATCGTCATAACTTTTGTTTTGAGCATCAGATTGAAATTTTGTAAGAATTTTTAGAAAGCAGATGCCCTTTAGTTTTCTGTGTATCATTTTTAGGTACTAAGGTCAAAACAGTGAGACACAGCATGTCGTACAAGTTTTCTCTACTGAGCTAGTCTATAATCAGGTCACCGTGGGAGATTTGGCATAACTCTTCCTTGGAGAATCCAATCTTGATCAGACTTGTGGGGCTAGAAAGACAACTCAAAGGGATATCAAGGGACATGATTTTAGATATTCAAGATTCGTAGTTACAGAGATACAATAGATTCAATATCGAGCTCTTACAAAGTGAAAAAAAGGTGTGTAGTTTTTTTTTTTTTAAATTTTGCATAAGATTGGTTTGGAAAATTAGTTTGAAGGAATTCAAAGGGAATAGTGAAGAATTATTAGCATTGATTAATGCCCCGAAGAAAGAAAATGGAAACACCTAGTAAGAAACCTGAAAACTCTAGCATGACTCGTGAATAAGAGGAAGAAATGCTACATGATATATCAAAATTACAAGACCAAGTACAACAAATTTCACTCTCACTAAAACTAAATGAAGTCAATATGAATGGCATGCAAGTTAAGATGGATGGTGTGAAAGCTAATATGAATGGCATGCAAGTTAAGATGGATGGCATGGAAGCTAAGATGGATGGTGTGGAAGCTAAGATGGATGGCATGGAAGCTAAGATGAATGGCATGGACGATAAGATGGAAGAATTGAAGATAAATTTGAATAAGTTGCTATAAGAAATGGTCACTAATGGTGAAA
>APFE031443275.1:69399-82496 GCA_000404065.3 Pinus taeda
TCATCTGTTTATAAATACATCACTCCATCTTAAGAAGATAAATTAACCACAAACAACACCCCAAACGACAAAAAGCTCTAAGAGGTTTCTTAAGTACATATAGTACACCTTCACTTCATCAGCTTACGAGCCCCGGGTTGACAATTAATGACATCAATTTAGGAACACTAAATTGACTAAACATGGAGCAAGGGAAGTTAGTTACGTCTGGTTTGAGCTTCTTCAAAATAGAAATGCTTGATGACTGTGATCTGAGTGTAGATGGTACTTTAAAATATGGACAGACATCAAGATTCTGCAACCTCAAAACTACCTACCCAGCCTAGTTACCTAACATTTTTTCTTCTTTTGGTTTGGGTGCACTTAGACTTGCAGACCCAGCATTTCAATTTTTCTTTTTTATGCTTTTCTATCTTCAAGCTACCCTTAGTTCATCCAGGGGCCCAGATTAAGCAGTTGGGCTCCTTTGTTTCTCTACCTATCTAAGAATCTGCCAAGATTAAGCTGTTTGGACATATTTTCATTCTCTGTATTCTAAAACAGGAAATTGAAACCTAGGGAGACCAAGATTAAGCTGTTTGGACCTCCCTTTAGCTGAAAAATTGTACAGAACTGGAATAACTTCTCAAAATTTGGAAAAGCAGTTAGATGAACTCTGAGTAGCCTTCTTTGCTTGGTGACTGCTTAGCAAATATGGAGCATTGCAGCACGCAAAGTATGACATATTTGGTCTGTAAAATGTCAATCATGAAATATGAGTAACCTGGTGTAGCAGGAGGCTAACAACTCACACACTTGGGGTTCCAAATAGACTTATAAATTGGGTAATGGGATTCTTAACCAGTGTAAGCTTTACGGTGCTCATCAATGGAGCAACCTCCTCTTTCTTTCAAGGTCAAAGAGGGATGAGACAAGGTTGCCCCCTCTCACCCTTCCTCTTCCTTCTAGCGGCCGAAGGACTCAGTCCGCTGCTCGTAGAAGCCATAAGGAAAGGGGATATCAAATGGATGGAAGTGGCAATCAACTTAAAAATAACCCACCTCTTGTTCGTGGATGACATTCTACTCTTCAGTAATGGAAGAAGGAGTGAAACACAGGAATTAAAAAGGATACTAGATCTCTTCTTAAAGGCTACAGGCATGCAAGTAAACAAAGGAAAATCTCAATTGTTGTTGGAAGGATTCAACAGGCTGGAAGAAAACAAAACTAAAGAAGACTTTCCCTTTCAAGATTGGAAGCTAGAAAATAGTTTACCTAGGCTTCTTCCTAAAATCTAGCTCTTACAGGAAGTAGGATTGGCACTGGCTGCATGCAAAACTTGAATCAAGGATCATTCACTAGAGTTTTAAATGGCTATCTAGGGTTGGTATACTAACCCTCATTAAATTAGTTCTACTCACTATACATGTCTACTAGGCTTCCTTAACCTGGGTTCTGAAAGGGATTCTAGAAAAAAATAGAAGGGTCTGCAGTAGATTCTTATGGAAAGGTGCAAAGGAGGATTCAGTACTACCATGGGTGGCTTGGGAGAAGGTGGCAAGGCCAAAGGAGTGGGGTGGATGGGGAATCAAAGACTTAACTGCTTTTGGGCCATCACTAGCAGCGAATATGGGATAGCACCTAATCAAAATGGAGAATCTTTGGACTATGGTGGTCAAGAGGAAATAAATTTATCCAATTCCATTGGAAGACTGGATTAGAAGCCCAAATAAAAAGAAAGGAAGTGCCTGAGTGGTGTGGAAAGCCACACTTGTTGGCTTCAAGATCATTGAACAAGGGCTTTCTTGGCAGGTAGGAAATGGAGAGCAAGTCCAGATAGGGAAGGATCCATGGGTAGGGTGCAACAAAAATTTCACCCTATCCCCAGTCCTCGTCAACCAACTTGACATAAGAGGCATCCAAAATCTCAGTCAAATCAAGAACCATGACCATTCCTCCATTTAGGGACAAGCCTAGCTATCAGGATCAGACCTAAATCTCAATCATCAAAGGAGAGGGGAATGGGACACATTCATCATGGAACTCTCCAGATCCAATGTCCAGCTTAGAAATAGACCAGACCATCTAGTCTAGACACATGCTAACTCGGACAACTACACCCCAAAATAAGGATATAAGTACCTAATGTCGAAGAAAGGCTGGGGAAATCAGGATTGGTGGGTTTCCTCAATCTAGAAACTGCAATGTCCAGCAAAATCTTGATTTTGTTCCTGGTGCATTCTCAAGGAGAAGGTGCCAACTTGGGATATTCTCCAGAAAAGATTAAGTTAGACCTAGGGAGATGTGCTTTATGCAAAACTGACTCTAAATCGATTCAACACCTCTTTGTAAAATTCTCTTTCTCAAGGGAGGTATTGTAGGCTGTTGGAGGACTAATCCAAAAGAGGGTGTCATGGGATGGGAGGATAGTAGTGGAAGTATAGCAAACTTGGTGGAAGAAACACCCATAAGAGAACCTGAGAAACCTTCCCCTAATCATTTCCTGGGGTCTATGGCTTGCAAGGAATAAAAGTATCTTTAAGGAACAAACCCCCTCAGTGGGGATCATAGTTGTTGCATGCGTAAGAATCTTCTCTCGCATTCCTGAGTCATCCCATGAGGAAATTCCATGCTCTGTTAGAGAGGATAGAATGAAAGTAGGAGTCCGTTGGGCATACTTCGACGGGGCCTCCAACAAAAACAAAAAATGTGGGGTTGGTTTGGTTATTCATCTAAACTCTCAAATATTCCTCAAGGCCTCAATGGGACTGGGGACCAGATCCAACATCTTTGCAGAACTTTCAACCTTAAAAATTCTTCTCTGTTGGCTTACCCACCTAGGCATATCCACAATTCAGATCTTCGGGGCTCAATGAATATTATCAAATGGTTCAATGGAATGAGAAGAAGTCAGAACTACATATTATCACCATTGTTAGAAGAGACAAAGCATTTAAAGTCTTTTTTTAACGAATTTTCTCTATGTCACATTTACAGGGAACACAATGATACAACAAACCATATTTCTAAAGCGGTTTTGCAACAAAATCTTGGCAATTGGAGGATAGAGGAATCTAATATGGACGTGATCCGTGTGTCGGATCTCCCACCATATGTTTAAAAATCCATATTTACTATGAATGCAACCTAGTTTCGGGCATCTTTCTTTGTTTTCGTTTTTATCCTATTTGGGAAATAACAGACAGTTTACTCTATAACATTTCCAAAACAATATTTCAACACTCATAAAACATTCAACTGACTCATTCCTGTTTGGGTTGTTTTCCTTTCTAAAGAGACCCTAGAATGATTCATCCCCATCAGTACTTTTTCTTATTTATCTCTTGGACATATGATGTGTTTTTGTTTTTTTGCTCAGAGAGCTAATCTAACGGGGTTGTTTTCCTCTCCGAGGAGGCCCATGTTTCTCAAAAATAGATCAGCAATTCGATATCAGAAAAGTGAAATGGTAGAAGGAGAAGACCTTCAAATACCATCTCAGTAAACTCTATGATTGGAAAATCATACAGTGGCCTGAATGCCTAACTAGATATACATTGTAACTTTTTATAATCTGCAAAAAGTTCGATTTTTCCCAGGAAAAAAATAAAAAATAAATTAAATAATAATAATATTAAAAATTAAAATAAATAAAAAATATAATAATAGTAAATAAATAACTAAAAATTTAATCACAATTATATTAATAGTCATTTAATAAATAATAATGAAGTAATTATGAAATAAACATTTAATAAAAATCAAACAACAATTTAAATGCGGTTGATATGAATCTCAACTTTAAACACTCCACCACAACACAATGATTAAACACTAGCCTTTTCCAAAACACACCGAGACCAATGACAAAAGTTGCACTAATTCAAATCAACAAGATAATAATCACGACCATTCACACTTTCCAACCAATCCATTCTCACAATGTATTTCATTTTTGCACAACGTTGAAACAAAAAAGGCATTGAAATCTGCAAACCATCTATTGATTTCACTCTTGATATAACTGTAAATGTGAAACCCTACCTGTCTTTGTCACCAACAGTGGCTTGTTTCAAGGGAACAATATTAAAGCCAAGGATTAAATATTATAAACGCAGTGCATAAAAACCCTAAGATAAATATTATAAACCCTAAAATAAACATGGTTGACCAGGATTTACCATTATTGATTTTCATACTAAGATGATGTTTGTCACAATGTGACATTGGACCACAATTGATTTTCATATTGAGACAATCTTTAACACATTGTGACATTGGACCATCGTTTACCATGGATGACGATGATTGTAAACCCAGGGGATTTACATTAAACCCTAGGATTAATATTATAAACCCTATGAATAATATTATACCCTAGGAATATCAACCACATAAACCCAAGGGATTAATTCTAAAACCCAAAGGTATTATAAACCCAAGGGATTAATATTATAAATGGAAGGTATATAAACCTTAAAGTGATCGATATTATAAACCTAATGGAATAATAGACCCAAGAGATTAATAGTAAAGACCCAAGGGATTAAAAACCCAAAGGATTGATAATATAAGCCCAATGGAATAATATTAAACCAAGAGATTAATATTATAAACCCAAGGTAGATAAACCCTAGGATAAATATTATAAACTCAAGGGAATAATAAACCCAAGGGATTATAAACCTATGGAAATAATATTAAACCCAAGGGATAAATATTATAAAACCAAGGATAATAAACCCTAAGATAAGAATTTGTCACAATGCGACATTGCACAATGGATGACCATCGTTTACCATGGTTGATCTCTATATTGAGACAATTTTTGACACAATACGACGTTGGACCATGGTTGGCCATGGTTGTGACAATGGACATTGTACCAAAAGACAGTCTTCATCACAATGTGATCGTGGTTCACCATGGCTGACCATGATTGAACCAAAGGTATTATAAACCCAAGGGATTAATACTAAAATCCCAAGGGATTAAAACCCAACATATTTATAATATTAACCTAAGTGAATAATAATAAACCCGAGGGATTAATATTATAAACCTAATGTATATAAAACCTAATATTAAATATTATAAAGCCAAGGGAATAATATTAAACCCAAGGGATAAATATTATAAATTAAAGGAATATAAATCCTAAGATAAATATTATAAACCCTAAGATAATTATTTGTCACAATGCGACATATGGTTGACCAAGATTGATTTTCATATTGAGGCAACGTTTGTCACAATGCGATGTTGGATAATGCCTACTATTGTTGACCATGGTTGATCTCCATATTGACACAATCAACTTTTACATGCTCTCTTACTTGAGTGAACATTATCCTTTCAATGTGCTCTCTTGAATCTTATTTATCAATTGAAATCATGATTTTATATGAATATTATCAAATTGTCCTTTTTAGACTGAAAAATGTCCTAGGGTTTACACTTATTGATGATTGTTTTAGTTTTAGGACATCTCAATGAGCTCAAGAGTGGAATAAAGTAGAAGGAAAATTGTTCATTCCATAGCTCAAGGGCTAGGTTCCTACGAGTTCAGGCCTACCTTCCGATGGCTCAGTCATACAAAAAGCCTTGAAATCCCTAACATTGTGCCAAATTTCCAAAATATGGTGTGCTTATTTGAAAATGGAATTTGGACTAGGGATCTCCTCCCCATAGTCCATGAGGTCCAAAATATCACTTTTGTGTAAATCGGGTTCACTTTATTCAAATACACACACAAACAACATAAAACAATAAACAAATGAAATTAATGGAACTCTGTTTCAGTTGAGTATATAGCCTAAAATGTGATTGTGCATACACAATACTCCTAAACCAACTTTCTCTACTTTAATATAAAAGGACAAAAAGGATCACTCTGTTAGGCCAACTGTAGTGTGCACTCTATAGTGTGGATGTTAAACCAAATAAAAAGTGAATGGAAAAAAAAGCAATATACTATGTTGTTTTTAATGAATGTGGGGTCACAACACTTGCTATGTTTTTTATTCCCACATTTGGACTCAATGTAGTTTCTGTGCTATGCCATCACACAACAAATCAATGCAGTTTCAGTGCTATGCCATCACACAATAAATTAACAAAGGGGAGTGTGAACTATAGTTCAAGGAATAGACTTCTTTTTAATTGAACTCAACAATCACAACAATGATAGTATGTCGAGGGCTTCATTGGACATTCACGGCATCCACTAGTGAATTAGTCAAACTGGAAAGGATTAAGGGTAAGCTTGGACAGGGCATTGTCAATTTCCATTCTTCTACATGTTCAATGAGTGCTACATGGTCAGCCTAATGAAACATGCATGGAGCATATGGCTATAGGATATGTTACCAAGAATTCCTTCTGTTTTAATAACTTAGATCAACCAAAACAATCAAAGCAAACTAAAACACACAACAAAATATTGTATGCTTGTAGCATGCGGTTAGCACGTTATTTAATAGAGGAAAGGAATATCAATGTTCTCATAAAGCTAGTAATTAACCAAGGAACACAAAAGTCAATCCCATACAATATTCATACTGTTGAAACCATGTTTACAAAGCACATAGTGTGTTCAAAATAGAGTTTCCTAGTAGAATAAGGTATTATGATATCAATCTATTTTGCAATGAATAAGAGTTCATTTCCTAACAAATATTCAACATAAGGACAATAGATTGATATAAATTTTAGACAAATAATATAAATAATAAATGTATATGAGATAGATTATGATTGATATAATGCAACGTGATGATGTACTTATACTTAGTGACTAGTCACAATTATTGATAAGACATGGTAGATCCAGATGCATGGAGAAGGATGAGAGGAAAAACTTCCAAATATGCATATAAAAAGACTACCACAAATGCATATTCCTAAATAATAAATTGGCTACGCAAAGCCTCTAATTTTGGAATATTGAAAACCATGACCTTGGTTTTATCAAGTAAGGCCAAGTACACCGTCCTCCCACTCACAAACTGGCAGCCTTGCCACACCATCATTTGGTTGCAGAGAATGAATCAAACCCAATAATGTCACTAAGAAGCTCTCCAAAATATTTTGACATTTCTTGCAATAGAATATGCAAGCTTGAAACTTTTTCAAGAAGGATTTATTAAGGTTGTATGAACAATGGGCAGATGCGTGAAAAGTACTTACAACATGCAATAGCTAGGAAAGTATAGGCATGTTGTGTGCATGAGACTGTGTTCTTTAAATGACTAATATCACTTTTTTTCTTCCAATAAGTGAGGCATTTATGTAAGTTGGGTAAACCTAGTTTTTATCATCGTGGTAGATATCTCAACATTAACATTGACATTTATCCACTCAACAATGATACCAGTTTCAAATCTTAAGAAAATAAACAATGTGTTGAAATGAAATTTGAAACATCAATGCTTGCAAAATGTAGCATGAACATAGCAATAAAGGTTGCATGATGGATGACTGAATTATTTTCCAAAGAAAAACAAAATATGAACAACTACATGAACGTAAACTATGTGATACCATAATAATTTATTGAGATTGTGAAAGTTCTCTGAGAAATAATATTTTCCAAAAAAACCCAAAAACTATGTTTTAAAAATATATAAAATCAAGTTTTTCATGCACCTCTGCTACGATGTGGTGCAATGTAGTCAAGAGGTAGGCTCACTATGACCACTCATTATATACCAATATAATTATAATATTTATAAATTTAAACAATTAAAATAACATGATATACAATACTACTACAAGTCTAAAATATAGAAGATTTAAAATTAATGGACATTGAAACATGGAGATGATATTAATTATTTTTTGTGTCTCGTGTGTAGCGACTCTCCCATGTGCTGGCCATTCATAAAAATGATAACTTCATCCCAAGATAGGCACTTGTCCATAACAAAGCACCATAAGTTGGCAACAATGGAAATATGTGGGTATGCATTTTGATAAATCTTGCTTGTTTTAATTCTTATTAATTAGTGCAGTCTAAAAATATTATGGAGAGTGGGTGCCCAAAGTGAAAAAGATGTATTGGATCCCATCCCAAATCCGACCCATAATTTTACCAAGTTTCGTTAAAAATTTATGATTTATTCCATCTCTTTATTAAATGCATGTGTGCCTCGGCTCATTATAGTTGCATGATGTGCAAAATTCATTCACGTAAAGGCTTTCCCTATTTTTTTAACATAATTTTTGTTCCTTTGGCGAATCTAAATAAAGTTCACTCATTCACACATAATATAAAAAGATTAAGCTCTGATGTTGCATATTTGAGACTAAGGATTGGGAGGAAAGGATACAAAACAAGGGTGTAATATATTCCATTTGCAACTTAAATACTTGACACAACTTAATTAGAGAAATTCAAGACTGAGTTCTAATATAGCTAAATCAACATTACCATAGGATGAAATACCGTAAAAGAAATATTACAATAGAATTATCACAAGAAATAATGAATCTAGAGCACAATACCACAAGTATCTCTGTGAATATGCACTGAAACAATGAGCATAAGACACCTTTATTCATTAAAAACTAGATCACAATACATAAGTCTCTGAAACCTAGTTCGCAATACTATCCAACCCCTTATAACTTCCAAGCTTTGGCATTAAATAGCCATACAATATTTTAACATTATGTCCTTATGCAAAGCATATCTTATCCATGAAGTGGATTGGATTGAAATCAAAACAGGAAATTTAACATACTTATCAGCTTTTTCTTTAGTATTAAAAAAAAAAAAAAAAAAAAAAAAAAAACTTGACAAATTTTTATCATATTATCTTTTTCGGATAGCTATCCAAAGTCTAGTCTTCAAAAACATCGACCATACTTTTTGCATAAAATAAAAGAGGAAACAAAAATAAATCCCTACGCTGCATAGAAACTAGGTATGATGCCATGTTAACATAAATCTCCACAAAATCAAACACCTGGTAGATGAATGGCTATTGGACTTGGATCCCAACTTAGAAGCACCTCATTGCACTTAGTCTCTAATAGCTGGCACCTTCCAAAAATTCGTGAAGACCTGTTTGCAGTAGCCGATTAGTGCCTGTAAAGAGGGCTAATGTTTTGGGTATATATCCCAAAGAGTAAGACCTGAATAAAAATTGAAGGAAGTTATTGTAGTTGATATTTTTGTGAAGATATAATTCTCTCAGTTTCTCTAAATTCTTTCCCATCTTCCCAAAAACATCCCTGCAAAGCAATGTCTTAAAACAGGAAATTTACGAATTGTGAAAACTAAGATTTGAATATGCATTAAAAACACTTGATATGTTATACTTGTCAAAAAACTAGAAGAGGTTATTTGTATTTGGCTTTTCCTTGAGAGAATCCTCTTTCTGTTTCCAAAAATTCTCCTCCATCTGGTCGAAACCCGTTCTACAAAATGGTGGCTAAAACAAAGTCCTTGTGCAACACTTGGGAAGAGAAAACAGGGCCTGCGCAACAAATTCCCATAGTGAGCGTGGCTTAGTTTATTTCTAACTCCTAACTTGAGATCAACCTGTGGTTGCCTATGTGGATGGTATTTCCAGTGATTAATGCAGTGAATGTATAGTGCATAAGGTTAAGGTGACATAACCATTTGAATTACCCCTGGTCTTTGTCATGTAGCACAGTAATTTGTATTAAGGACTTGGAGTGCTCCACTTGATTTAGAATGAGCATAGGAGTATGGGAAGACATTGAAGTACTATGGATATGGTGTCTCTTAGGTATGGGGGGTTGTGTATTATGCATAAGGGTCATACATGGTGTGAGTATGGGATAGTATTGGTGTTATGGGGGGATGGGTTTAAAATGAAATGGGAGTGAAATAAATGTGAAATGAATGATAGGTGGGAAAGGGAGTAGGATGTAAGTTATATATTAAAGGGCATAAATGTAAGGGAAATGGGGAAAATAGGGATTTAAATAAAAGGAACCACGACTTGACTGTACAAATATACACGACTATGACTCCCATTTACTGAGACCCTTTTAGAATTTGAATGAACCCTTCATGCAAGAAATTCAAAGATGTCAGACAACAATTTGGAGGCTATGACAATGACAGTGGTCATAGGCTTAACTACTAAAAAATGAAAATTAAAGGATAAGGGAAAAACATTTGACGATAAAAATTATGACCCTAACAGAAAGGACTAATAATAGTCACTTAGGCAAATATTTTTGTTAAGTGTCCATATATCCACTAGTGCATGTAATGGTATTATAAGGCCTCATCTAAAAATGTCTTGCATGGAATGGTAGCATAAATCTTAGTCTAATAATGTTGTGTGTTCTCCTTTCCTACCCTTAATTTCTTAGTGAGAAGATAGTAACATACATGCACATGGGTATATATCACAAAGAGATATATTGAGAATTGTAATATTCTCTTATATTATAATGAGCTTTTATCATTCAATTGTAAATGAAGGTTGAATACCAAGTATTTATTTATTAATTAAAATAAGTAAATACAAGTTGATTAATTAGTTTTCCACTAAAAAAATTACTTTAAAATTCAATGAAAACTACTTAATAGTCAAAATATAGGATTAATAAAGAGACATGTTAATTAAATAAAATAACGAAGAACAAAGATTGAAGTCTACAAAACACCGTATAATACAGATATAAACAACTCACAATCATTTAAAAAAGGATATTACGAGTATAGTATTCATGAATTATTCATGGATACACTTTATTATTCATGTAAACACATATAAAATTACAAATATATTACTATCACCAATGACACAAACTTGTATTATAAAAATGATAAATTACAATCATAAAAATTTAAAAAGCCTCTAATCTTAATAGCAGGAATGAATTAAGTCCCTAACATATTCCTTAAGATATTTATATTCAATTAATCATTCTTGTTTACATCTGTATTAAAGTTTAACATTTTGAAAGTTAAAATAAATGTTATAATATAAAAAGGGGTCTAATGAATCTGGGTTTGGTGCTACCTGCCTGTGGATTAATGATTGGGGCTTGCATCGATGGACCTGCATCATTAGTGCTTATAAACCCAACATCCCACTCATGTCTCCACATAAAAAAGACATCAAAAACACTCTCCATATGGCCTTTGTGCACAATGTCAAGGATAAAATAGAATTAGTCCACAAGTTAATTAACATATGTGTGTAACTTAAAAAAAATGGCTAGGAAATTAGGAATAAAAAAGTTTACCTCAATTTTTGGTCTATGTGGTTGTACATAGTGACTCTCCTTGACATTAGTGAACATATGAGGTGGAGGTTGAGGAGAATTGATGGAAACACGTTATGGTCGAGGGTGGCATGGTTGATCATCTTCCCCCTCAGATGACCTCATAAGCTCATCTGTGTACCTGGGATGTGTCTACATGTTATCATGAAATTATTAATAGAAATTCAAACTAATATGGATTACAAATTAATATAAATAATTATGCATAATTTGACAATAAAAGTCAAAAGTTCATATCTATATGTACTTGGTCTATGTCATGCAGGTCATGCACCCTGCAAGTCTCACGAATGACATCATGATGAATAGAAGCATATCTCAAAAGCAAGTCAAAGGGTAAACTAGGGATAAATGCATCATCGTATAAGGTCATTGGCGGGTCATGAGGTAGTGGTTTTTGTCTCCTAATATCTCCATCCAATGCAACACATAGACTGGCCAATGTCCTTCGCATGTTGTCTGAAATAGTCTGCCTAGTCTCACCACTGAGCTGCGATAACTCCTCTAGCTCTTTCATTAGTACCAAGCTTCGAGACAGACAATAATATTGGAGGTTGTGGTACATGTCTAGGGTCACTACAAGATGCCTCACGCTCATAGGTATGTCCCAAGCTGGGTCCATAACAATGAGATCTCGCATTAGTGTAATCTGATCACATATGTAACACGAAGTCTGCATATAAATACTTGGAAAAATAAATGGTGACCTTCTTATGCCAAGGGAACTGACACCAAGCTCCAATGAATCTATCATACAAAAAAGAGGTTGCATCAAAATTCCCAAAATATTTCAATGGAATTGGACCTCTATGTCTAGTAGGGCGATTTGGAGGGATGTCAAACAAGTTAACAACTCCCACAAAGATAAATTTTCTTGGTGGCCTCTTTCACCACCTCCTAAGTATCTGTGCCTCTAACCTCATGCCTCCTAATCCTTTGTATGTTTTGTAGGAGGTGGCTCTGTGGGCCTAACCTCCCGTATGTCTCGATCAACCTATTGATTCTATCTAACATCAAATATGTAACTACGACGAGTCGATTAATTGACAGGAATATTACGTATCTCTTATGTGACCCACGTATGACGGGTCGTAATATCCTCCAATGTGATATGAGTTGTAGCATCATCCCATGGAGATGTCAATGTTGCACTCTAATCCTCAACTTCGATTTGAGGACCTACAAATTATAAAAATATATATAATTAACAAACTAGAAGCATAATAACATATACATCAAATTCAAACACATCTGTTGAAGACAAATTAAAGACAATTTCAATATATAAACACATAATGTTTAAAGTGGATTTAAAAATGTAGAAGGTGTACCTGAAATAGGCGAAGAAGGTCCACTAGAGGTAGCACGATCATAAACAGATATAGAAACACTGACTCTAACACTCCTACTGGCGTCAGAAGAAGGATCTATGAGTGGAGCATGAACTCTCGGTGGGCTTCGTGAACTATCATAAGACCACCATGTATAACAAAACCACTCGCACGGTGATGGCCTATAGTTGGGATGTGTATATGGGATGCCTCAACATATTACATAACATATATATAAACTAATCTAAGAAAATTTTTTGATTAAAGTATTACATATAATACAAAACTATTACATATAATACATATAAACTAATCCGAGAATAAAATGTTGACTTAGAAAGAATGTTGACAAAAAAAACCATTTCTAAACTCAAGCAGAATAATCTAGCTTGATGTCCTAAACTTTAGAGTCCATTTTTTGATAATTTATCAACCAAAATATTGAATTCTATGTAAACACAATGGAAAGAAGTGATAAAATCTACCTTCACACATTTTCTCATTTCTAAATAA
>APFE031443286.1:410-12893 GCA_000404065.3 Pinus taeda
ACAATGGGCATTTCAGGGCTGGAAAAATAACTAAGCTCTCCTGTGGCCCCCTGTGGAAAGAAAACAACAAGTGGGAGATTGTTGGGTTGTGTTATATTCTTTCCACGACTAACTTACGTAGTGAACCAGGGGAGTGGAGCCCCCCCTTCGTTGCGCCGATTGTGTAGTGGGGGGATGGCAGCCCCCCTTTTCCAGGGGGTTTGAGGGGCGCGGGTGGCCCCCCTCTACGGGGTCCAGGGCAGCGCCTCGGGAATTTTTTTTTTTGGACCCTAAATTAGGTTGGGCGAACCTACCTATGGTTTTCGGTCCATGGTTTTGGACGCGATGGTTTTTGGTCCATGTTATTCGATGCTTCGGCATGTATAAATATGTATTGTAACAATGAAAGGAACATAATGAAAAATCAAGCTAGTAGTCCCAGTTTTGGGATCCAGTGGGAAATCTCTGTGTATATGTGTTTTATGTGTTATGCTCTCACTTTTTTATTTTTCTTGTGATTTAGAATTCGTATGCAAGTAATTTCTGTATGGGGTTAAAACCTACATAAATTTAGTAACCATTGATAGTGCTAGAACACCATTGTTTGCTAATGGGCACCATCTTTGGCTATATCACAAACCTACTTCAAAGGAATAATTGATCAACACTATCAGGGATTATAACCTTTATATTATGAAGGCAGGGGACAATTCCCCTATGATGCTAATTTATTAATTCTCTAATAAGTGTAACAACCGAAAACAAGCTTCTGTTGGCAATTGTTACAACCAACAGTAAA
Organism: Pinus taeda; assembly: GCA_000404065.3. NCBI lineage: Eukaryota > Viridiplantae > Streptophyta > Pinopsida > Pinales > Pinaceae > Pinus > Pinus taeda. Next base: position 1,189 of record APFE031443286.1, read on the forward strand.
AAAAAAGAGCAACACAAACATATAAATAAAAATTTGACTATGAAAACCTATTTTGGGGCGCAGAAAGACCAATTGTGGTAGATCAAAACCACTATGTGGGAGTTTTTTCACATTTCTTTTTCCTCTGTAACGACATTATGTAACTCATGCATATTCTATTTTTTATGTTGTTACAAGCTCTATTAGCAGATGTTTGTTATCTTTGTAAATTCTTTTTGCAATTATTTTAAAGAATCATGTAAATAAGAAATGACTGTAGAAATAGCGTGGAAATTAGGTCTGTTGTTACACATGTAACAACCTTAAACCTATAAGAAATCACATCAACGAAATCTTCAACTGGAATATAAAAAAAGATAGAGTATTCAACAACGCTATGCTACAGGAACACTTCATACAACTAGCACATCATCAATGGAATTAATTATATCACTTATCCACGTTACCATTCCTTTCTTGCCACATCACATCAGGTACATAATACAAAGGTATATCACTTCTTCCCTCTATTTAAAAATCATGGCAATTAATATGGTATCTCTTTAGAAGGCCAATGATGAATGTCACATTAAACTTAGGGGAGAGGACAAATCATTTTGTGATCTATGATCTCGAATTTAAATCTAATCATTATTAAAAAAAAAATCATCATTATCCATTTATTTTGATAATACCAATAATTAAAATGCATTTAACGCCAAATCTCCATGATCCAGACCAATAATGAAACCATATCGTGTGTAGAATGATCCTCCCTAACCCAAAATCCTTGTTTTATTTCCTATTTCACTTCCCTAACATCAACCTCAGTGAAGCATTGTATCTTCATTCCAAAATTCTCAGAGAAAGGGCAAAGTACATAGCGTTGGGATAGAGATGGGAGAAGCAACAGTCCGACAAGATTCCAATTCGACTGAAGCATTGGAGAATTTCCCTGTGGCATGCTAGGTCTTTAAGGAAGTGAGGAACAAGGGATTAGAGGATTTGGTAGCCATGGAATTTGCTTGGAACCTGAATAAAAACAAAAAGGAAGTTTGGGGGTTAAAGCTAGAAGTGACAGAAGAAGTGATTGCCCCTATAACATCACTACAAACTGTGGAGAAATGATGGTTTTGCAGAAAAAGCAATGAACCCTCTCTTAAGGAAAAATTCCTTCAAGGATATGAACAATTAGAGAAGAAGGGTAAGGGAATTGACAGATCATCACTCCCTTAGCCATGGGAAGATGTTTCCCTATACAATATCAAGAACATTACCTGCAAAGGAAGGGCAATGATCATGTTCAACTACCATTTTGCACTACTAAACCACTTGTGGCATATGCAGCTAGTTAACCTTCCATATTTTTTGTTTGAAAACATCAAGCACATGTCTGTGGCTGTAAAAATTGTTGCACACCTAGAAACTTGTGTCACCAATCACGGTCTTATTAAATTGTTCATATTGGACGCATTTGGATGACAAGGTAGAATATAGGAAGAATTTATGAGTAGAAAGACAAGGACCTCCCACATGAGGCAAACTAAAATCCCTGACGCCCCAAAGGAAGCAGGGGAGACTCGATAATGAGACCAATCTTCGGAGGGTAGGATCGAGAAAATATCATTGGAGAAGCCGATAGGTGGCAAGATAGTGAAGAAAGGGGTAAAAGTCATCTCACTATCAAAACCTTCACATTCATCCAGCAAAGAACCGAGCAAGGACATGAGGAAGAAGAAATAAGGGGAACAACCCCATCCATAAGAAGACCCTCTACCAAGTAAGGATGATACTCTATTTTTGTTGCTTAAAATAAAAAATTTAGAAGAAGAAAATGAAAAATTAAGGTAGAAATTAGAAGGAAGTAGAGTAGAACCAAGGGTCTTAGACCTAGATACCGTAGCAAAAGTAGTGGAAAAAATGAGGGCAGATTCTGCAAGAGGTCATGTGTGCTTGACATGCACCATAAACCTAGCAGAAACTAGATACAAAGTCTGTGTTGTAAGCACCATCTCCATGGAAACTCAGACCAAACCCTGGGAAGTTATTACACAAGAACCTGTCGATAACAGTGCTTATACAAGAACTGATGTTGAAACAGACCATCCCACTGGTGGAGACCCAGGAGCTAATACACAAGAACCTAATGATGACATTGTTGTTACACAGGAAGCAACAGTAGAGTCAGAAGCTACCCTCGGTGAAAAGAAGAGGCTACTACACAAGAGTCCATTAATGGCATTGTTGTTACATAAGAACCAGTAGCTGAAAAGGAGCATCTCAATCCTCGAGATGCTGTTACACCCCCAAGTGATATTGCATGTGAAGAAACACATGGTCTTGAAGCGGGATGGTGTTCAAAGAAAATTTTATTGATATTAGAGCTGCAGAAGTGGAAACAACAGGAAATCTTGTTGCAAGAAGGAGTGATCTCGCTAGCGGCACACCAAAAAGTAGTAAACTTGCTCAAGGACAAATGGGCTGAGAAGGGAGTGGAAGAAAAATGGGAAAGATGGGGAAAAGAGGCAGCTATGAAGAAGAAAGAAGAGAAGTTGCAACTGTTGGAGTAACAGGTTTTGGATTTAACGAATGATAAACAAAATGAACTGGCCCTAAATTTGTTAGGGTGTAGAAGACCCTCTCCATCCTACCCAGTTTTTTTGTAGGAACATTTTTTTTTTCAATTGAAGGTAGTCTATGAAAATAGATCGTATTTGGATAATTCTACTTGAACCTTTTTGGAATTTTTTCGTGCCTATGACTTCCATGATCAAATCTTGCTTTGCGAGCTTTTCCTTTATAATATAATTTTTTATCATGCTAGTATGCACATGGTTGCATGTGCTCTTTCTTACATGGGGTATCTGGAGTTGCATGCCTTTATTTCTTTTATGAAAAATTAGATAGAATGGAAAATGGCTATGAAGTCAGTGGAAACGAATGAAGAGAAGGAAACATTAATGATCCAAGCTAAACTAGGTATGGACATAGAATTAAGACAACTTTTTAGGAATTTTTTTAGTATTCTGAATACCAGGGAATATGCAGATATCTATAGGAGAAGAATTGTGAAGTTCTGCCTCAACCTTCTTTTGTAGATGAAGAGTCATGCACTAGTAGGGTGTCATAAACATATAGAGGTTAATAGTGCAGGACTACAAGAGAGCAACCCATTTTCTTTTCAAAATTTCGTGGTTTTTGTTGCATAGGTCCCAGAGTATGCCCAGATTGTGGATCTATTGAACACCTTTTGGATAGGATGCAAGCTTAAGTATCCTTTGATTTGGCTGCCAGTGGAGGAGTACTAGCCTCAGTATCAATTGTGTGATTATGACGAGGAATATTGGCCACATCAGCTGATGGCCACTCAAGGTTACAGGTCTGCTGAGGAGGACACTGCTAACACCTATGATCTGACAGAATTGCAAAGGAGGTATAGCAGTAGGCTCTGAAGTATTTTGCATGAGGACATGCAATTGCTTCAGCTTGGGGGAGATGTTGGGTGCAAGTTTTGTGCATATTTTAGACACTGTTTTCCCCCCATCCTTGACCATTTCACCTCTAAAGCTGTGGACTTTATATCATAATTACCTATTTCTCAGTTATAAGAATCCATTTTTCTTATGACATATTATTTTTCTGTTTTTTTTTAAATATGAATGAGGTGATATCTATTTTTATGGCTAACCGATGCAAATATGGAAAAAGTTCTATGGCTCTGTTTCTTTCAGGTGATACTCCAAAGTCCATGGGCAAAGGATGAACAATGATGTGATAATTCACAAAGGGGTTTTGAGTACTTTTTGTTTTAGACCATTGTTGTTACACCCTGAATTGATTGTTACACCTCAAATTGTTGTTACACTGCCGGATGATGGCTACATTGCAACTCTATCGAACTGTGGGCATTATTCCATAGGAAAGTTGTGCAAAGATTGCATTATCTATGGGTGGCTAAGGAATCAAGGCAGTTGTGATTTTCAGAAATGATGTAACAATAATATGCCATGTATTTAGAACCTGTTGTAATGATTTTTATTCTCTCTCGATGTTGATCAACATGAGAATCATGAGATTCTCATGACTGATGTGTTTCTTATTTTGGGCATGTAAATCTTATAAAGGGGACTCAGTTCCATGTAAATGGGGACAGTATCACCATTTTTCTTCTATAATTCATAACCATTTTAATACAAAGAAGTGCATTAGTGATGTTTTTACAGACGTAGTGTTGGGACTTTAACTAATTTTCATTTCATCCTATGCCCTACTAGGGAGGAAGGGCCCTCCTCTTTAACAAGGATTGCAGCAGCAACAATAGCATAGTGGTAGATTAATGATTGTTCCTTTCAGTAAGTGTGAAGTTATTTTTTTTCATTGTGTAATTAGCAGAATGGATTTATTTTTGTTTCCAGTTTTTGTATATGTTATCACACAGGATTGATTTAAGCATAATATTCAGTCAACCGGCTTAGTTAGTGGTATGGTGTGTAGCGCTCCTTTTCCTTGGTAACCTGAAGTGTTGTATCATTTCTGTAGAACAATTTTTTATTTCTGTATGAGTGTTACTTTCTATAGTTAAATTTAGCTACATTCATCTCTATATTTTATTTTTAGTCTTGGCTGAAGTGTATCGACACGGATAGTGCATACTCCTTTGAAACAAATATACCTACCCCGAGTTGACAATTAATGGTTGTGATTCAATCAAATTAACAATGATTAAATCAACTCAACAGTTATATGATGTGCTCTTACTATGGATCATGTTCACAGTTTGATAAGTTATTCAATGATTGATGAATGCATGGGCTAAAAGTAGGTTTTAACCCCATATACAAATTACCTACATACGAATTCTAAAACACAGAAAATAAACAATGTGAGGCCATAACACATAAAACACATATACACAGAGATTTTCCCCTAGATCCCAAAACGGGACTACTAGCTTGATTTTTCATTATGTTACTTTCAATGTTACAATACATATTTATACATGTCGAAGCATCCAATGGCATGGACCGAAATCCTTTGCGTCCAAAACCATGTGTGAAAATCATGCACAAAACCATAGGTAGGTCTGCCCAACCTAATATAGGGTCCAAAAACAAAATTTTCTAGGGTGCTGCCCCGCACCCCATAGAGTGGGGTTACCTACACCCCTAAAACCCTGTATGACCTCCCCCACTACGCAATCAGTGCAATGAAGGGGGGGCTCAGCCGCCCTTCTAACCCGCCAATTAACTACGTAGGCTAGTCGTGGAAAGAATATAACACAACCCAACATTCTCCAACTTGTTGTTTTCTTTCCACAGGGGGCAACAAGAGAGCTTAGTCATTTATTCAGCCCTACAATGCCCATTGTTTCTCTACACCAAGAGAACTTCTTAGAGCTCATAGATTTTATCAATGCATCTGCAGTATTCTTCAAAGTGTCCACCTTTACCAGCAACACCTTTCTATCTTCTATCATATCCATCACAAAGTGATGTTGAACATCAATGTGCAATTGCACTTTGGCTGTCATAGTCTATCCTTGTAGCTCCCTGTACTAACCCCATACTTGAACACAATCTCTGCAACCAAACTGCTTCCTTACTTGCATGATCCGAATTGGATCCTAAAACTCTCTAAGTTTTCATGACTATTTCAAATTATGCTAAAAGATTCAAGTCCTAGAAAAGATCGAAGCTATCAAAAGGAATCCTCATAACAATTGTATTTGTGGCCAAAGTGAAGCAACAAGGACCCTCGGTCAAGCATGCAGACCGTTGGCCCATGGTAAAGCACAATGGCACAAAACTAGAAAAACCAGAGGCTAATACGGGAAACAAAGGTGGATTATGATACACGATTAATGCTAAGCCCTGAAGCGTCCGAACCTAAAATCACTATAAAATTTAGAAAAGTAACTATTTTAGTTCCATAGCGCGGGATTCTCCAAACTAGCAAGATATCAGAAGGCTTTGAGGTGGTAAGCAGTTTTGACCGAGTCCCGCCCGATGCCACACATCGATCGACATGCATACAGTGGATGAGAGAGAAAACCACCCGCATTGGATGGGTAAACACCATGCGACTTGTCCACCCGATATGAAGGATAACCGTAGGATCTGGGGGGCCCAGATCAATGGCAGGGATACGTCCTAATGGCTGACCAGATTTGACAGGTCAAGAAGCAAGATGACAGGGATTTGAATTCCAACATGGATGATGAGTTGGTAAACGATTCATGTTCGTGGGAAATCTTGAAGCAAACAGATTTAACGGCCATTCGAATATGATTCAAGGAATCTAACACCTAGTTTGTTAGCAAACAGGTGGCCACCTCCCTGCGCGGCGTTACCTGGTGATGATGATGCAGAGCAGATAAATTTGAATGGACATAGGAAAGGAAACCAGAAGGCCGAGAAGCATCGAACAGTAAAAAGAACAGACTAGCTTTAAAGCCATAAACTAACAGAAGCAGAGGGAGCAGCATACAGAGAGGCAACACGGAGATGCGAAAAGCTAATAGCAGAGAATAGAGAGTAGAAGTTGAGCTGACCTACAGGCAACATCAAGCCAGACAGAGCTAGAGATAATTAGAGAGTTTGTGTACTCCACTGAAGGCTTGAGAGATTCAAGAAAACTCCTCGGCATAGGCTTGTCATACCACTGTGACCCTTAGAGGTCGAGTTATAGTATGGAGATTCTGTGCACTCCATTCCTACTGACTACATTCTGTTTAGTGAGTCTCGAATAGAGCTCACTATTGTAAAAATCTACTTGAAAACATAATAGAGAGGCCACCACTAAAAGGCTAGACCAGGAGACGTAGCCCAGGAGCATTGGGTGAACTCCTTATTAAACTTGTTTTGTTTACACATTTGACTCTTATGTTTTCTCTGTTTGCCTTAGTGCCTATGTATTCTAGCAATCTTATCAATCTGTTGCATAAGCAACATAGGCACATCCATGCACATGAGTCTATAATACCTTTAATTCTTTGTCCTAGATAAATTCCAGATTAAGTGGTATCAGAGCTCTAGGTTACTAAGGTTAGACAAGCTTGTGCTGGATCTTGTTTTTGAATGCTAACTAAATCAAAGCTTAAATTAAGAGAAGGAGAATTGGCAGAAACTAACCCGGAAATTGGTAGAGTCTATTCTAAGAGGAAAATGTCAGGAGAAAATCCCTTGGAATCAGACCCCTAGTTCATGGATAGTTTTATGACCCTGAAATCCATGGTGGAGGAAATGTATAGGGACTATAAGAAACATAGAGATGAAGATTCATCAAGCTCCAAACAAGACGAAGGAGTAGAATTATCTCTCCTCCATGACCACTCCAAAGGCAAAGGGAAAGAAGAAAAATTCCTGATGCCTCCTAATAGCCCTAAAAATAAAAAGAAGACATCTTTGATTAAATTATATGTTAAATTTGATTTACCAATATATGATGGAGAGTTGAATGCAGAGAAGCTGTATAATTGGATCTGACAGATTGATGTTTATTGCAGAGTGCAGAGCATTGACTCAAACAAGAGTAAGATTTAGCTAGCCAGCCTACACCTTGGAGGCACTGCATTGGTATGGTGGGAAGGCAGGACACAAGTTGACTTGAAGAAACATAGTAAGATTCTTTCTGTCTGGAGTGAATTTGTTTCTAAAATTAAAAATCAATTCTATCCACTAGCCTACATGCAGCAAGCCATGATGAGTTGGAAAACTCTTCGACAACTAAAAGGGCAAAGTGTACAAGGTTACACCCAAGAATTTAGGAAAAGAGCTTTGATTCTAGGAATTTCTTTAGACTCACCTGAGACTTTATTGAAGTATATAGGTGGTCTACACAGCTACATGGGGCACACTATCCTCATGTTTAATCCCACTAGTATAGATGAAGCATATGTTCAGGCTACACATCTCGAAGCTAGAGGTAAGAATGGGAACCCAAAAGTTGGGGGATCATCCAAACCCACTGCAAGAAAAAATAAGGAGAAAAGAAAACATAAATGGAAAGAGAGGAAGACAAACACTGTACAAAAAAACAAGTATTCATGCACCCACTATAAGAAGGATGGGCATGAAGATGAACACTATTGGATTCTGCATCTGGAGCTGAAACCTAAGAAGTTCGAGGGCAAGAAGAAGAAGATTGTTGCAGCTATTCAAAAGGATTTGGGGTCAGACTCAGGAGATGAAGCAATAATCACAACCACAGGTATAAAAGGTAAAAATTCTGAAGCATCTGTTGGAAATAATACTAGGGGGGTTGAATCAGTATTATCAAGTCAAATACTTTTTCATTTTCAAACTTAGATATACATTAATTCAGATATGGAAACCAGTGTATTCATGCAACTGTGTCTACAGAAACTAGCGTATAACTAGTAAAATTAAGATTTAATTAATCCATTTGATCTTTAATCAGTGCATCAGATCTTCATTAACCATAAGAACAGAAAATAGGTGCAGTAAACAGAACAAATCATCACACATATGAACACAAGACATAAGGTGGAAACCCAATGTGGGTGAAAATCACCTGCTACAAAGCTTCTCTATCTTCCTGTTAATAAGAAACTTCTTTTACAATATTTATGTACTGGTGCAGTCTTATACCAGTACGCAGGCTTCTACCTATAGAAGGCTAAAACCTTCTTTCCTTCTCCAGCTTCTCCTAGAAGGGAGCTACAAGCCCCTTAGCTCTTGTACTAGCTAATGTACTAGTACGTAGGTGCTGACCTACAGAAGGCTAGAACCTTCTCTTTTCCTCTAGGGACCAAGTTTCATAAATTTTTAGACTGGATCCATAAATAACATCAATCAAACATCAAATGTATCTGCATCAACCAAACCCTTTTGCACCAACCAAAACTGAATCAAACAATCACTTCTCTGAATGCTATACCCAGAATATAATAATAGTAACCAGACACCAATCTTGAACTCATGATACTATAGCAATAAACAGAAGTATATAAAACATATTTTATGAGACGTATGCTACTTCAAGATGAAGAACCTGCATGCATACACTTTTGTATTAAGGCAAACCAGCATATACACTATTTTTTGAATTATCGAACCAAGATGTATATGCACCTTTGCTGTGTCGAACCTGCATACAGATCTATAAAAGATAATTTACCCTTTTCAATTATTCAGACATCAGTTATACCCATATTATCATATTTATAGATCAAGTCATGCACCAAATATAACAAATAAAAAATGACACAGACATACTTCTATTCAAGCCTTAAGATCTTGATCCATCAATAGAACTTATCCTTCTTCTAGCACTCAGGTTCCTCCTTGATTCAGATCTAACTATGCACCATAACCCCAATGACCAGTATTCTAGATCTTACTCTTCATAAGATATTCAATACTTCAGTGAGTTTGCCTAATGATCTCCTTCCCCTTTTATAGTCTTAGGCATTACTTAATACCATGGTCCAAAACAAATTTAGAACCAATACTTGGGACCCAATACCTAGGTTCAAAACTTCGGACGAGATACCATGGTCCAAAACCATAGGTCCAAATACCAAGGACTAAATACCATGGACTAAATACCATGGACTAAAAACAATCTTTCACACATGTACGCACTTTTCCTTGCATGAAAGTGTGTGCATACGCATGCGTACTTTTTGATCGACGAACTCGCATGTATACACGATTTGGTTAAGTGGAACTTGCATATATCTCTTTTTCCTTCATTCTGAGGGCTTGAACTATCATCTATCATCTGAGTGAGTTGCCATCAACGACAACACCTATGTCATAGTGCCAAACTTGTGTCATAATGCCAACAATCTCCCGCTTTGGACTTGATGGCAACCCCAAGTCACTCAAATTCATCCTCCCCCTTTGTCATCAAGGACAAAGGGTTATCCTCCCCTTGAGTACATGCTGAAATATCTGCCCTGCTGTGCTGTCCATGCTCCCCCTATCTGTAGGCAAGGTCTACAAAAAGATGTTCTACAAGAAAGAACATGACTCTATAAATGACCTTCCTATCACCAAAGACTCATACATACATTGATCTCCCAACCAAGTGGGGATATACCAATATTGACCAATGCACCCAACCACATGGGGATACACCAAAGGTTTACACATGATAACACAAGAACATTACATCGTCCATTCCAGGCATAGTGGGAAAACCAAAATAGGCCCTTACCTGACCTTGATGATAAAAGATATTCATGACACAGAAACAAAATATCTAAAACAGGACTATGATAGTCATTAACAACTATCATCAACAGTATCTATCAATCATTATTTAGACTAGCAACCATGTTCTCCCTCTACACCAAAAACCACTGTAAAATTGAACCGAGATCTTCTAAGATAATGCCAACAATGCATTATTAGAAGTATATGCTCCCCCTGAACCTATGCCAGATGGTCTCTGTCAGACCCATGTCAGACTCTTTTCATCATAAGTCTGGCCCACTATTTTTCTTCAAATCAACATATACGCAACTGTATCCACAGAAACCAACATATGTATGCTGATGCTCCTCATGAAACTCACGTACAACCACTTTTCTCTTAAACAAATAAGTTTCAACAGCGAGATGATGCATCAACTACTCCTAGTTTCTGTCTGAGGTATTCAAATGTCTCCCTAGGTAGTGGTTTGGTGAATATATCAGCAACCTACTCCTTGGAGGAAACATACTCCAATTTGACCTTTTGTTCAAGCACTTGTTCTCAGAGAAAATGATATTTTATAGGTATGTGCTTGGTCTTTGAATGCATGACTAGATTCTTTGAAATACTGATTGCACTTGTATTATCACATAAAATGGAGATAGGTGGAGTACAAATGATTTGAAAGTCTTGCAAAGTTTGCATCATCCAAAGGAATTGAGTGCAGCAAGATGCAACGGCCACATATTCTGCTTCAGTTGTAGATAATGCAATTGAACTTTGTTTCTTGCTGAACCAAGATACTAATCTGGAACCCATAAATAATGCACCACCACTAGTGTTTTTCTGTCATCCACGCTTCCTACCCAATCTGCATCTGTGCATGCATGAAGTGTGAGATTTGTATCTCTAGGATACCATAAGCCATAGTTTTGTGTTCCTTGAAGATATTTGAAAATCCTTTTAACTGCCTGAAGATGTGCTTCTTTTGGATTTGCCTAGAATCTTCCAACTATTCCCACTGCATGCATGATTTCTGGCTGGGTACCTGTCAGATAGAGCCGAATACCAATGATGGATCTATAGGTAGGTTGATGTACTATTGCTGAATCATCATTTGCGCTGAGGCTGCATCCTGTTACCATAGGGTTACATACTGGTTTCGAATATTCCATGCCATATTTCTTCAAGATCTACTTGAGGTACTTGGTTTTTGATAGAAAGATACCGTCTTTGTTTGTTGGACTTGTAAACCAAGAAAATATGTTAGCTCAGTAAGCAGGGACATTTCAAATTCTTTCTGCATCACCAAAGCAAAATTTTCACTCATGGCTTCTTCATTGCTACCAAAGATGATATCATCAACTTACAGGTGAGGATAGTTTTTAGATAGAAGAGGAATGCCCTGTTATAGAGTTTTTGTGAACCTAATGTTTCGGACTACCAAGTAAGTCCATCATCAGGGGATGTGTCAATAGATATTCTCCGGATCTTAATGATGTATCCAGGAGCTAGATTTAGGTTATATATATAGGATATTAAAGAAAATATGTAAGAAAATAGGTC
>APFE031443286.1:14403-30585 GCA_000404065.3 Pinus taeda
AACAAGGTCAGCTGATTACATCATCTCCCAGAAGTTCTCCACTGAAAACTACTCATAAATGGTCAAAACTGGACCATACTGAAAGCTCAATGCAGAGGGTGCGATGCATATCACCTTCCCAGTGTACAAGGTGCAATGTATACTGAATTTCTCCTCTGTAGGGTGTGATGGTCAGGAATGGACAAATGGCAGGGAAAAAAATGGGAGGTGGAAGATTATGGAATCTTCCAGAAGCTTCCCCTCTGACACTTTCCTCTCTGTTTTCGACCAGGGATGAGTAAGAGATCATCATTCTCCAAGTGGAAGCAGGAACTATCAGAGAGAGGACAACAATCAAGACCCTAGAAGATGAATCACCTCCCTATAATCATCTATATATGGATCCCTCATCACAGAGATCCAAAGGCTGGAATCTTGTATCTTGTAGAGAAGTGTTGTTGGTTTTCTGGTGTATATTCATAGCGTTGGGTGATCTAAGCTTTACTTGAGGTGAAGAAGGGATTTCTAGCTGGAGGATGATGCTGGGTCAGAACATATGGTTGTAATTCTCTTGCTACTTTTGATCTTAATAAAGCTATTCAAGTTTTCCTCCATATTCTTGTATGTTTCATTATATATGCATTTGCATGGTTAACACACATCTAGTCTTGTGTTATTTATGAATATAGATCTTTGTTCTTCGATAGTAGTATGTTGCTATGATTCCACAGGTGCTCTTTGAATCTAGGCAGACGAAGAAGAGGCGAAAAAGCTCTATCATGAAGGAGAGGAATCAAACAAGGAAATCAAGCGCAAGACTAAGGTTGGTCTCCTTTGTCCCACTCTTATCTATTTTCATAAAGGAAAACGAAAGTAGACTTTACTTGTTTGTTTCTAAGATAGCTAACAGTCTTAGTGGGAATAGCAGCATCCGAGTGGACACTATTCCTGGTAACAGACCTATTTTCTTACATCTTTTCTTTAATATCCTATATATATATAACCTAAATCTAGCTCCTGGATACATCATTAAGATCTAGAGAACATCTATTGCCGCATCCCCTGATGATGGACTCACTTGGTAGTCCGAAACGTTGGGTTCACAAAAACTCTATAACAGGTCATTCCTCCTCTATCTAAAAATCATCAACATACACAACAAGTATTAGTAATTTATCATTATCAATTTTTATATATAGATTGCTATCTGCCGATCGTTTTGAAAAATCTTGTTGATGGAGGTATTTGTCCAGACGATAATACCAAGCCCTTGGAGCATGTTTAAGACCATAGAGTGCCTTCTTAAGTCTGCATACAAGTTTTGGATTATTTCCAAGGATGAATCCATCTAGTTGCTCAATATACACTTCTTCTTCTAAGTCTCCATTTAAAAAGGTAGATTTCACATCCATTTGATATACTTTGAACTTCTGAAAGCTAGAAAGGGCAAGGAACATTCTTATGGCTTTGATTCTAGCAACCGGTGCAAAAGTTTCTCCAAAGTCTATACCTTCTTGTTGAGCATGCCCTTTACAAAAAAGTCTAGCCTTGCTTCTAATAACATCTCCATTTTCATTCAGCTTGTTTTTGAATATCCATTTGGTCCCTATGACATTCTTATTATTAGGTCTAGGAACCAATTCCCAAGTGTTATTATTTTCAATATGCTCAAGTTCTTCATTCATGGCCTTGACCCAACATTCATCTTTGCATACTTCACTTACATTTCATGGTTCAATAAAGCATAGCAATGCTAGATAGCTTGAAGCTTATGTTATAGTTCTTCTTGTTTGAACACCTGCTTCTTTCTGCCCCAAAACTTGAGTCTCTGGATGATTCTTTTGTACGTACCTGGATGGAGTCTTTTCTTCTACCCTTATCTGTTCTTCAAGTGCTTCATATATTTCTTCTTCATCATTAGTCTGATTTGAAGTTAAAGGATAGTCCACTTCATCTTCAAAATATTCGATTTTTATCTGCTTTGGATTGTCACCTACTTCATCAACCATTACATCAATACTTTCAACAATTTTTCCAATTTTTTTATTGTAACACTTATATCTGTTACTTCGTAAAGAGTAACCAAGGAGAATGCCTTCATCAGCTCTCGGTTCAAACTTGCCAAGATTTTCATCAGTCCTTTTGATGTAAGATTTTCTTCCAAAACCTTTAAAGTATTTTACCGTAGGAGTCTTACCATACCAAAGTTCATGAGGAGTTTGAGTGTTGTTTACCCGAATGATTGTTTTGTTGAGAATAGTAACGACAGCAAATGTAGCTTCACCCCAGAAGGTTGTAGGAGTTCTAGATTCATCAAGCATGGCATGAGCCATATGTTGAACCGTTCTGTTCATTCTTTCCACTACTCCATTTTGGTGAGGAGTCCTTGCAGTAGAGAATTCCCTTCTTATTCCATGTTCTTCACAAAAGTCGAAAAATTCATCTGAGATAAATTCCACTCCTTGATTAGACCTGAGGCATTTGATTGTGCGATCTGATTCATTTTCAACCAAGGCTTTGAAAACTTTGAACTTTTCAAAAGCTTCATATTTGTGCTTCAGAAGTCTTATCCAACACATCCTGGAAATGTCGTCAATGAACAATATAAAGTATTCTTCTCCTCGAGGTGACTTTTTCCTTGATGACCACATAAATCAGTATGGACAAGTTCAAGCGGCTTACTTGCTGATCCTTCATTCTCAAGGAAATTAGTTCTCATTTGCTTACCAAACTAGCATAATTTGCATATTGTATTGTCGGGAATTCTGATGTTAGGGAGATCACAAACCACCTGATATTTGCATGCTTTTCTTATCTGAGGGATGCTTAGATGCCCCAATCTTCTGTGCCATAGCCAATTTTCATCATATTTTCTTAGATAGCATTGTTGCTATCCTCCCTTGAGTATGTATAAATTATTTGGAGTTCTTATGCCTTTGATCATTGTTTCTCCTGTATCAAGCTCACAAACAATGCATCCATTTGATCGAAATGTTACCTCATTTCCTTGATCACACATTTGGCTAACACTCAATAGATTATGCTTTAATCCATCAACGTACATAACATTTCCAGCTTTGAGTTTTTCTTTCAAAAGAAAAAAACCTTTACCTTTTATGAGTGCAGGGGTGTCATTTCCAAATGAGACCTTCCTCTCCTTTTCTAAGGCACTATATGACTGAAGTTTTTCTTTATCACCTGTCATATGTTTTGAGCATCCACTGTCTATGTACCACTGATTTTCCTGTCATTCCACATATAAGGCTATACCACATCTTTCTTGTAGCGGTTCTTTCTTTCTCCATGTTTTGGGACCCAATGAAGCTTTCTCCTTCTGAGATGTTTGCCAAAACTTACTCCTACATTCAGAATCTTCATGACCGAAGTTGTTACAAATAGAGAATTCTATTTCATTTTCAAGAGAAAAAAATTTATTGTAGGTCCTCTTCATAACCCCAGTCATGCTTCTTTGATTTCATGCTTCTCGAGTCATGATGGTCTTGTAGGCAACACATTGAGCAGCTTTGTATCCAAAGTTATGACATGAAAAACATTGGCCATTAAAGAAATTCCCTTGATTATCAAATCTACCATCTAGGTGATTGTAGTTTCCATTGACATTCATTCCTGAGGCAAATTGAGAATGATTTACCTGTGGTTGGTTGTATCTTTTTTTCATCCTTGAAGTAGATTGACCTTGATTTACTTGGTGATCTCTATTCATCCTTTGTTGACGATTTTCAACGTGTTCATTTCTCCTTGCAGCATCAAGATAAATTTTGGAGGTGGATGGCTTCTGTGCTTGAGATGCTTATTCAGTATATCCAAGACCTATCTTGATTAGAGGAGAAAGCTGCACTTTGATAATCTCATATAAAGTTTCAGCTCCTTTAGAAAATCTAAGATTAAGAGCTTTTGTTTTCTCAATATCTTTTCTATGTCCCACAATTTCACATTCTAACTTTTCATTGTGTTTTTCCCTTTCAACAAGTTGGAATGTCAGAGTATCTATGATCATACTCTTTTCTTCTAAACAAGTTTTAAGTTTAGAAATTTCTTCATAGAGATCATCTTCATCTATAGCATCCAAGAAATCATCATCTTCAAAAGCCATCAATAGTCTATAATCATTACCATGTTCATCTTCATCACTATTTGAAAGTCCATTGTTGTCCTCATGTGTATAATAGCTCTTCCTACTTACATTCTATTTTCTGTTCCATTTAACTAGTTCCTTACCTTTATCAAGCTTATCTTTATGAGGACATTTGTCTAGATAGTTACGGACTCTCCCACAAGCAAAGCATTGAAAGGTAGCTTACCTATGAATCTTCCAGAGCCCCGTTTAAGGTTCTTGAAAAAGTTTGATTCTTCCTCTCCTTCTGACGTATGTCCTAGCTCATTGTATTCTCCTTTTGAAGTTTTGAATGTGGCTTCTCTAATGTCTGATGAACCCCCTTTTCTCATTTGGAAGGTAGTTAGGATTCCATGCAACTGTGACATGGTAATACTCTGAAGATTCTACTTTTCTTCTATGGCAGAAACTTTTGATTCAAACTTCGAAGACAAAGATCTTAATACCTTTTCAACTAAAGTAACTTCTTTTATCTCTTCACCCAAGTTTTTCATGCGATTAACAATCTCATTTATATGTAAGAAATAATTAGCCACTTTCATCATTGTTCATTCTGAGAGTTTCATATTGAATTCTGAGAGATTGTATTTTTTCATGTTTTACCTGATCATCTCCTTCATAGCTTAGAATGATCTTGTCCCGTATTTATTTGGTAGTTTTGAGTTGCATAAACTTGATGAATTCTAATTGAGATAGACTCCCCAATAGAGTATTGACAACCTTTGCATTTGTTTCACACTGCTTTTTACCAGTTGTATCTGTAGGAGTTACTGATGGGAATGTGTATCCTCCTTCCATGATATCCCAAACTTCTACACCAAGAGATTGAAGATAGGCTGTGGTTCTTACCTTCCAATAGATGAATTTGCTCCCATCAAAGATTGGTGGCCTGAAGGATGCATCCCTTTCGTAGTTTCTCATGATGATAGATCTTCCTTCAAGCGATCAAGCTTCTTCTGAAGGACTTGCTCTGATACCAATTGTTGGAAGAAATACTGAGAGGGAGAGTGAGTCAGTATTATCAAGTCAAATAATTTTTCATTTTCAAACTTAGATATACACTACTTCAGATATGGAAACCAGCGTATACATGCAACTGTGTCTATAGAAACTAGCATATAACTAGTAAAATTAAGATCTAGTTAATCCATTTGATCTTTAATCAGTGCATTATAACTTCATTAACCATAAGAATAGAAAACATGTGCAGTAAACATAATAGTTCATCACACATATGAACACAAGATATAAGGTGGAAACCCAATGTGGGTGAAAACCACCTGCATCTCTATCTTCTTGTTAATAAGAAACTTCTTTTACAATATTTCTGTATTGATGCAGTCTTATACCAGTACATAGGCTTCTACCTGTAGAAGGCTACAACCTTCTTTTGTTCTCCAGCTTCTCCTGGAAGGGAGCTACAACCCCCTTAGCTCTTGTACTAGCTGATGTATTAGTACGTAGGTGCTGACCTACAAAAGGCTACAACCTTCCCTTTTCTTCTAGGGACCACATTTCATAAAATTTTAGACTGGATCCATAAATAACATCAATCAAACATCAAATGTATTTGCATCAACCAAACCCCTTTGCACCAACAAAAACTAAATCAAACAATCACTTCTCTAAATGTTGTACCCAGAATATAGTAACAGTAACCAGACACCAATCTTGAACCCAGAATACTAAAACAATAAACAAAAGTAGCTAAAACATATTTTATGAGACGTACGCTACATCAAGATGAAGAACCTACATGCATACGCTTTTGTATTAAGGCAAACCAGTGTATACACTGTTTTTTGAATTACTGAACCAATGTGTATACGCGCCTTTGTTGTGCCGAACCTGCATACAGATCTATAAAAGATAATTTATCCTTTTCAATTATTCAGACATCATTTATACCCAGATTATCAGATTTATAGATCAAGTCATGCACCAAATATAACAGATCAAAAATCACACAGAGATACTTCTATTCAAGCCTTAAGATCTTGATCCATCAATAGAACTTATCCTTCTTCTAGCGCTCAGCTTCCTCCTTGATTTAGACCAAGCTATGCACCATAACCCCAATGAACAGTATTCTAGATCTTACTCTCCATAAGATATTCAATACTTCAGTGATTTTGCCTAATGATCTCCTTCCCCTTTTATAGTCTTAGGCCTTACTCAATACCATGGTCCAAAACCACTTTAGAACCAATTCTTGGGACGCAATACCTGGGTTCAACACTTCGGACGAGATACCATGGTCCAAAACCATAGGTCCAAATACCAAGGAATAAATACCATGGACTAAAAATAAGTTTTCCCACATGTACACACTTTTCCTTGCATGAAAGTGTGTGCATACGCATACGCGCCTTTTGATTGGCGAACCCATGTGTATATGTGATTTGGTTAAGTGGAACTTGCGTATATCTCTTTTTCCTTCATTCTGAGGGCCTGAACAATGATCTGTCATCTGAGTGAGTTGCCATCAAGGACAACACCTGTGTCACAGTGCCAAACCTGTGTCATAATGCCAACAACATCTACTAGTAATTTTGCACAATCTACTAATAATGAAGAAAATCAGAGAAAAAGACGTGAGATTTTTCATATTCAAGTTATTTCCAATCGTCAAAAGATTGATACTTTGTTTGATAGTGGCTCACAAGTAAATTTAATTTCTGAAGCAATTGTAAAGAAGTTGGGATTACTAACCACACCTCACAAGAAACCATATCCATTAGGTTGGCTATGTGATAAAGAAAAGCTACAAGTGACTAGACAATGTAAACTTAAGTTTTCTTTTAGGTCAACACTTGTAGATGCGGTTGAGTTAGATATAGTTCATTTGGATATATGTCAAATTGTTTTAGGAAGTCCTTACTTGTATGATAGAAAAGCTATTTTCTATAGAGCTGAGAACAAGTATCTACTCGTTAAAGATGGAATCGAATATATTGTAAGAGCTCATAAGCTTAAGAATAATTATACTCATAAACTCAGGGCAGATGAAACAAATTGTAAATTCATGCAAACAATTTTTACTGATGGTTGTAAAGGAAAGGAAACGTGATAAAACCAATGTATTTGAGGGTTGTGATGCTAAACAGTAAGCTGATTTAGAAAACGTTGTTTCAGAATATGACGTATTATTTCAAGAACCTAAAGGTCTGCCACCCAAAAAGGAAATAGTGCATGATATTAATTTGCAGCAAGATGCTCCATTACCTAACATCGGAATGTATAGGTTTTCCACTTTAGAGAATGCAGAAATCAAGAAGCAGGTATAGTAGCTACTCGAGAAAGGGTTCATCAAACCTAGCACATCACCATGTGGGTCTCCAATTGTTTTGGTGAAGAAGAAATATGGCTCATGGAGAATGTGCATTGATTACAGAGCACTGAATAAGATAACGATCAAAAATCATTATCCCCTTCCTCACATTGGTGATCTATTAGATCAGTTGAAAGAGGCTATTTATTTTTCCAAGTTAGACTTGCATAGTGGCTATCATCAAGTCAGAGTTGCAGAGAAAGATGCATGGAAGACTGCTTTCAAAACAAAGCAGGGATTGTATGAGTGGCTGGTGATGCCTTTTGGCTTAACTAATGCTCCTGCTACTTTCATGAGAGTAATGAATGATGTACTCAGACCTTTTCTTGATGATTTTGTTATTGTATATCTAGATAACATTCTTATATTTAGAAAAACATGAGAAGAAAATTTAAAGCATGTTAAGAAGACACTGGATGTTTTGAAAAGAGAAAAACGTTATGTTAAACTCTCAAAATGTGAATTTGGAAAAACATCTTTGAATTATTTGGGACATATAGTAGGGGGTGGTGAATTGAAGATAGATCCCTCTAAGGTTGCAGTCTTTGTAAACTGGCCTAAACCCAAATCTACTACAGAAGTTAGAAGCTTCTTAGGAGCAGCACAATATTGGAGAAAGTTTATTTCTAACTTTTCCTTAATTGCAGCTCCCTTACATGCTTTAACAGGATTGAACAATGTTTTTCAGTGGGGAGGCAAACAGTAGAAGGCCTTCGACACCTTGAAAGAAAATATTTGTACAACACCTGTACTAGCACTACCCAATCTTCAAAGATCATTTGTTATTGAAACAGATGCTAGTGACTATGCCATGGGAGCAGCATTGATGCAACACGGTAAACCCATATTTTATCATTCTGAGACATTTAATTCTACAGTAGTTAACTATCTCACATATGATAAAGAATTGTATGAATCAGTACAGAGTGTGAAAAAGTGGAAACATTACTTAATGGACAAAGAGACAGTTATACATACTGATCATCAACCACTCCAATATCTACGCTCCTAAACTAGGCTGCAGCAATCAAGACACTATAGATGGATGGGTTTTCTACAACAGTTTCATTTAGTCATCAGATATAAAATGGGCATACATAATAAAGTTGCAGATATGTTATCTAGACCAATTATAAATGCATCTACTATTCTTAAGCATAATTCAATATTGCATGAAAGCCACATTGAACAATATGCTCAAGATATAGACTTTAAAGACGTATATGCAACTTTGAGTCAAGGCAAACAAGTAGAAGAATTGGATTATCATATTAAGGACCAACTCTTGTATCATTGTGGAAAGCTATGCATTCCATAAAATAAAAGAGTAAAGATAATTCGAGAAGCACACACTTCTCTAATATCAGGTCACTTTGGTGTAAGTAAAACAGCTACACAACTACAAAGATTTTGTTACTGGCCAAAAATGAATGAGATAGTTTCTAGATGTGTAAGAGGGTGTACCATGTGTGCTCAAATCAAGCCTAACAATAGAAAACTAGGCTTGTACACTCCACTACTAGTTCCTTGTCATCCTTGGGAAAGTGTTTGCATGGACTTTGTTGGAGGACTACCTAAATCTTGGAAAGGTCATGACTATTTATATGTTGTTGTCGATAGGTTCAGCAAAATGTGCATTTTAATACCTTGTAATAAATAGATTACAGCTACACAAACTGCAAATTTGTTCTTTCAGCACGTATGGGTTCATTTTGGATTACCCACTTCCATAATATCTGATCGAGATACCCGATTTGTTGGGAAATTTTGGTCAAGTTTGTGGCAATTGATGGACACAAAGTTGAAAAGCAAAAATTTTCATCCGCAAATAGATGGTCAAAAGGAAGTGGTTAACAGGTCAGTGATCTAGTTGCTCAAAGACTATTGCAGCAAGTATCCCAAACTTTGGGATGAACATTTATGTTATGTGCAACATGCTTACAACTGAGCTAAACATTCTTCTACACAGAGATATCCTTTTGAGATCTATTTTGGTTTCACACCAAGGTCTCCCTTGGATTTTGTCTTTGGTAAAGACATAGCAATTGATAGACATAGTGATGTGGACAAGGCAACCAAGTTCATTGAACAAATCCAAGAGATTCACCAAGTAGTACATGAACAGCTGGAAAAGAGCCAAGCCAAGTACAAAGCAAGGCATGACAAGCATCGAATGGAGAATAGTTTCCAAGTTGGTGATCAAGTCTGGCTGTATATCAGCAAAGACCAAATGCAAGGGGAAGGTAAGAAGCTGAAGCCAATAAGGTATGGACCTTTCAAGATACTTGATAAAAGTGGTGAGAATTCTTTTCGCCTTGATCTACCAGCTTACATGCACATCTACTCAGTTGTTAATGTAGACAGCTTGAGACTATTTGAACCTTCATTAATTGAAGATCCCGAAGAGCAAAGTCAATTTCCTTCTATTGATGATCTGTTACCTAAATATCTTAATGAGTTGCAGGAAGATACAGTTTTGGACAGAAAGGTAAGAACTACACGCAGAGGGGATGTTGAGTACTTCAGGATCGGACTCAAATGTTCAAAGCCGAGTAGTGCGAAATGGATAGAAATTGAGCAAGCAAGGAAGCAATACCCTCACTTGATTGATGCTTGAAAGAAAAGCAACTTTTGGTGGTCCAAAAGCTTTTTCAGTGGGAAGGTCGTGATTTGAATTAGATCCTAAAAATCTCTAAGTTTTCATGACTATTTCAAATTATGCTAAAAGATTCAAGTCCTAGAAAATATCGAAGCTATTAGAAGGAATCCTCATAAAAATTGTAGTTGTGGCCAGAGCGAAGCAACAAGGACCCTCGATCAAGCGTGTAGACCAATGGCCCATGGTAAAGCGTAATGGAACAAAACTGAAAAAACCGGAGGCTAATTCGAGAAACAGAGGTGGATTCTGATATGCGATTATCACCAATCCTCGAAGCGCCTGGACACGAAATCACTATAAAATTTGGAAAGTAACTGTTTCAGTTCCGTAGCATGGGATTCCCTAAACCAGTAGGATATCAGAAGGCTTCGAGGTGGTAAGCAGTTTTGACTGAGTCATGCCCAATGCCACACATTGAGCGACACGTGTCTGGCAGATGAGAGAGAAAATTGCCGGAATCGGATGGATAAACACTGTGTGACTTATTCGCCTGATATGCAGGACAATCATAGGATCTGGGGGGCCTATATCAACGGCGGATATACATCCTGATGGCTGACCAGATTTTACAGGTAAAAAAGAAAGATGATATGGATTTGAAGTCTGACGTGGATGATGAGTTGGTAAACAATTCGTGTTCGCGGGCAATCTTGAAGCAAACAAATTTAATGGCCATTCAAATATGATTCAAGGAATCTGACACCTAGTTTGTTAGCAAACAGGTATCCACCTCCATGCGAGGCATTACCCGGTGATGATGATGCAAAGCAGAGGAATTTGAATGAACAGAGGAAAGGAAACGAGAAGGCCGGGAAGCAGAAATGAACGGTCAAAAGAACATACTAGCTTTAAAGCCATAAACTGATAGAAGTAGAGGGAGCAGCATAATAAAGAGGCAACACAAAGACGCAGAAAGCTAATAGCAAAGAACAGAGAGTAGAAGCTGAATTGACCTAAAGGCAGGATTGAGCCAGACAGAGCTAGAGAGAGTCAGAGAGTCTATGTACTCCATTGAAGGCTTGAGAGGTTCAAGCAAACTCCACATCATAGGCCTTTCATACTACTCTGACCCTCAGAGGTTGAGTTAGAATAAGGAGAGTCTATGCACTCCATTCCTACTGACTCCATTTTATTTAGTGAGTCTCGAATCAAGCTCACTATCGTAAAACTCTACTTGAAAACATAATAGAGAGGCCACCACTAAAAGGTTGGACCAGGACACGTAGCCCGGGAGCATTGGGTGAAATCCTTATTAAACTTGTTTTGTTTACATGTTTGACTTTTATTTTTTCTCTATTTGCCTTAGTGTCTATGAATTCTAGCAATCTTATAGATCCGTTGCATAAGTAACATAGGCACATCCATGCACATGATTCTATAATCCCTTTAATTCTTTGCCTTGGATAAATTCCAGATTATTGCATGAGTGGTTGCCATGTATTCTACCTCTATAGTTGATCGTGCCATTACAGATTGTTTCTTACTCATCCAACTGACTGCACCACCAAATAGGTTCAAAACATACCCACTTGTAGATCGACTCTGATCTAGATCTCTAGCCCAATCTACATCAACAAAGCCACGAATATCCAACACTCTGGCCAATCCTAGTCTTCCTTGCTAGCATAAACCATAATCACTAGTGCCATGCGAATACCTGAAAACCCGCTCCACTGTTGTCCAGTGCTCCTTCCCTAGTTTCGACATAAACCTGCTCAATACTCCCATTGCATGTGCAATGTCTGGTCTATTATAGACCATTGCATACATCAGGCTACCAACTGCACTTGCATATGGAGCATGAGACATGTCCTCTTCCTCTTCTTGTGTCTTGGGACACTGTTTAGCAGATAACCTCACACCTATAGGAATAGGAACATTCACCGGTTTACTATCCTGCATATTAAACCTCTACAGTATTGTCTCGACATACTTCCTCTAGTTTAATTAGAGCTTCCTCTTTTCCCAGTCTCTTTTAATTTCCATTCCCAAAATATAGTTTGTAGCACCAAGATCTTTCATGTCAAATTTGGAGGAAAATTGGGTCTTCAAATCCTAGATAATTTCTTTGTCATTTCCAACCAACAACATATCATCCACATACAAGACCAGATAAATAACACGGTCACCAATTAATTTAAAATACACACAGTGATATGCTTTGCTTCTGGTGAAGCCAATTCCCTGTATAAATGTATCAAATTTATGATACCACATCCTTGGTGATTGTTTTAACCCATAAAAAGACTTCTTTAACTTGCATACCATTTATTTCTTACCCTTCACTGCAAAGCCTTCAGGTTGCTTGATGTAGAACTCCTCTTCTAGATCCCCGTGAAGAAGTGTTGTCTTCACATCCATCTGTTCTACGTCAAAATCAAAAGCAACAGCAACAGATAAAAGTAATCTAATAGAAGCTACCATGCCAACAGGAGAAAAAATATCACCAAAATCAATTCCTGGCACCTCAGAATAACCTCTTGCTACCAACCGAGCTTTGTATTTCTCCACCTTTCCTTCTACATTTGTTTGCTTCTTGAACACCCATTTGCTGCCAATGGGTTTCATTCTAGCCAACAACTCCAGTAGATTCCAAGCCTCATTTTTGTGCAAAAATGCCATTTCATCAACCATGGCCTCTTTCCAAAGTTTTTCATCCTCTGAGACTTCTGCTTCCTTCATAGTTCTGGAATCATCGTCGATAATAGATAAAGAAAAATTTGAACAAAAAGTAGACGGACTATACCTTTATAGCTACCTTCTTTCTCAAACTGATCTTCTCACACCCGAAGTTGGTGGCTCTTTATCTTCTATTTCCTCCTCTGTTGTAGAGTTTGATTCTTCCTCCATAATCTCAAAGTCTATCTTCTCAGGTTCCTTTGGTTGGACTTCATGTTTAATAACATCTTTTACCTCTTTGAACAGCACATCTTGGTTGTACACAACCTTCCTTATTACAAGGTTCCAAAGCTTATAACCCTTTAAACCATCCTTATACCCAATAAAGATGCACTTTTTAGATTTACTATCCAACTTGGTTCATTTCTCCTTTAGAACATGCACATATGCATCATGTTATCACTATAAAAGTTTGAACAATTTTGGACAGCCCGCATGGTTCCAAAGTTTTTATGTTAAACATGGTCAAGTCATTTTTAATTCTTTTAGAAGTCTAAAGCATAGGATAGAGTCTTGTTCCCATTGTTAAATAAGGTCAACAATCTCATTTTAAGTACCATTAGTCCAACATTGGCTCATAGTTGTCATCTGTTAAGATTGTTTTAAATTTGGTATCACTACGAAATCAACTAGGAGTTTTCGTAGTCCAAACTCATAAAAATACACTATGTGCGATACGAAAACATGGATTCGTAACTAGGAGATTTCATAATGCAAAAACCAAAATTTGCACTGGCTATGCTACAAAATCGAGATTCATGCCAGATCTTGTCTAGCTGTCTCTTCCCTTCAAAATCCGTTAATATTTCATCACCATGTGTTAGTCCTTGAACCATGCCTATCACATGCAGCCATTCATTCTCATCATTAGATTCGTTAGATGTCTTGTATGCATTCTTTCAAATTTCAAGAAAAGCAAGGTGAGGTGATTTAGTCTTGGTTTTTCCCATGTTCCTTTCATGCATAAGAAGACAATTAGCCAGCTTAAGGACAACACTCATTTGAAAGCTCAAGCGAGCAATTCTCACTTTCAAATTCAAGTGAGGCAGTGTTCAAACCAATACAGTGCAGGTTTATCTTCAATATTTCTTGCAGAGATTTCATAGACATGTCTAAAGAAAGGAAGAATCATGGATCCAGCCGGTGTCTTAGAGCTGAGCCTGAAGGTTTAGATGTGCTCATGAGAAGCAGAGAGGTTGAACATGCATTCAAACAAGTGGGTTGTTGAACATTCTGCGAAAAACTTCAATGTGGTCACGTTCAAGAAACCAAAGATTTTGCTTTCAATTTCATTGGTTTGAATTCAAGAGTTGTATCGTTGGAAGATTCAATTTCTCTTGAGGTCATATTTGCAATCACCGAGACACCAAGAAGCCAGGAAAGATGGTTCAAGAACTTTAAATTCGAAATGGCACCTTGCCAAGAATTTTTTAAACCATAATTCATAGGCTCAGACTTAACTGACGCTATGTAAAGGATTCATATGCCAACCAGCTGACATGCATCCAAAGATATGTTACCTATGAGGGGAGATACCATAAGGTGTACTCTTACCATTCCAAGCTCCTCTTAAATTTCACTGGAAGATATCTCTTGATTTACCTTTTTATCTGTTTCGTAGCTTAGGCAAAATGTCTGATAAAGTTTAATTGAATAAAGAAGCTTGTGAAACCTCCTTATTCCATCATGGGTTGGTCAAGTTGATTGTTTTACATGAGATTCAGAAGATTGGAAGAGAATGATCTGCTTTCTTGTTTCTGACAGGCTTTAAAACCAAAACAAGACTTAGCCCTAAGGCTAAGGAGATTTCTTCACCAACAATAAGTCATCAGGAGGAGACAAGATCAAGAAGATTTGTGAAATTGAAAGCTAGAAAGCAGGTGAAGGAGCCTATGACACCACTAGTAGTTCAAGACACCCCTCACCATCAAGAAGGTTAAGATCAATGAGGTGGTACAAGAGTAATCTGCTGATAAAACTATCCAAAGAAGAGTAACAAGGAGTCAATTAGCCAAGGAAAAGGGGAAGATTGTAATTGATGATGAAAGCCCAGCTTCAAAGGGAAGTTTGAACGATCTCCTCCAGGCCATCGATATAGAAGAGACTCCTCTGGTCCAAGCAGAGCTACTTGAAGCCAGCAAGAAAAAAACCAAAAGAGTTAAATCTTCCAAAAAGCTTAAATCTGATGACCAGGTCTCAAAGTTTGTGTTCAAGATGAGAAGACCCCAGACAAGGCATTCAATAAGGATACAAGAGGCATAGCCAAAAGCAAGTGAGACAGGGGAGGTAGCATAATTACATGAAGAACCTGTGGCTCCATCAGAAACATCATCACAACTGCACAAAGATGACATAGGTAAGGCACTTATCACTCAGTAAGAGGAATGTGGTTTTGAAGAGGTAGAAAAGAAATTGAAGCTTTCCAATCTTGAGATTTCCAAACTTAGGAAAAAAACAAGGAAACGTGTAGTTAAGGAAGCCAATTTCAACATAATGGAGGCTCTGTGGGAAGATAAAACAGATTCAATACCCGAAATAGTCAATTGTCATGCTAAATATTTCACTTGGATGGTCCCTGCAATAAAAGAGGCAAGATATATCAGAAAGGTCAATACAAAATTGAGAAATAGAATCTGAATGATGAAAAGATAGATTGAATATTTGAAGATTCAACTAAATGAACCAAAAGAATAGCCTTAGCATAAATGAACCTGACAGTGAGTGAAGTAATTTTGACACAATTTTGATACAAAACTTACTTTTTGAGGATTGAAGATTATTTTTGGATGGACAATGTCAGTTTTGGTTGGCTCATTAGCATATGGAGAAGTCATTAAAAATCCCAAGAAAGACAAAAAACTGTGTTTTTGACACACAACAATTTTGTAGCGTGCTACGAAACTGCTGAAGCTGCTAGTTTTGCTTTTTGAATCAATTTTGAAATAAAAGTGGGGAGCCATTATGAAAGAATGTTGTTATAGAAGACACAAGAGGAAAAACTCATAAGTTTTGAATGCTAAGCAAAGGAAAATTCAAAGAATGAGAGGCATTTGATATCTCCAAAACTCTGCACTACGAAAACAGCAGTCATTTCGTAGCTCAGACAATTGTCATGCTTCAACCAACTTCTAAGGGGTTTTGTCTTAGCACGAATATATGACCAAGACCTTTAGACTAACTCAAGACATCACATGCTATTGAAAGGGATAAAATGGTTAGCATAATTTGAGGAACCACTTTGGAGACCAAAGCAGAAAAAACAAGGGTAGTTTCCCTAGTATCCAAGGACAGTTAAAGGACTGTTGTGTGTGGAGCATGATTGTTCAGAGGTCTTTGTTTCAGCGGGATGTATACCCCAGGAAGTTTTGTACACCCCTCCACGCGGGGGGGGTGCGGGGG
>APFE031443286.1:30800-47623 GCA_000404065.3 Pinus taeda
CTGTAAAATTGCCTTGTAAAAGTATAGTAATTTCTAGTCAATCTGGGCCGTTCATTAGGCGGATGATCTGACGGTAGAACTTATGTTTAGTTTAGGGTTTTTTTCCCTAGAAGGCAACCCCTCTCTTTGTATGAGGGTATTGTATTTGAGGTGGCGATATAGATGTGTATTCTGTGTGTGAGCGAGAAACAGAGAGGTGAGACTGTGAGAGAAAACAGAGGATATTACAGCGGCTTTGCTGTAGGTTGTGTCTCTTCATTTTGCTGGATAAATAGAAAGGAAGGACTGGCTGTTCGAGGTGGACGTAGCCCAAACTGGGTGAACCACGTATATCTGTGTCTCTCTTGTTTTGTGCGTTTTCTGTGTTTATATTTCTGCAATATTTTATGTGTTCCATTGCTCCGTAATATATAATTTTCTAACAAGGACAAGTAATCAAAGGCCAACATGAAGTTTAAAGTCATCACTCAAGCCAAATATGAAGAGGGAAAGATGTCAAAGAACGAGTTTGTTTTCATAGCTAAGGTTGTTGCCAGCATAGATAAGGAGTTACACTCCTAGTCAAATTAGGTCTATCAGATTGTTAGTTTACAGTCAGTTGTAACTAATAGTTTGCTTAAAGTTCAATAGGTGTCAGGTCTAGAGAATTCTAGTTCCCCTCTTGCTGGAGGAAGGAATTCAAGCTTGTAAGGAAACTCTATATATTACAAGAGTTGTCATGCACCAAGGGTTGGAAATTTAGAGAGAAAACACTCATATTGTGTCATTGTAGAAGATTATGTTTTTATGAATATAGACTTTTGCTTTACTTCTCAAG
The DNA here is from genome assembly GCA_000404065.3 of Pinus taeda. NCBI lineage: Eukaryota > Viridiplantae > Streptophyta > Pinopsida > Pinales > Pinaceae > Pinus > Pinus taeda. Next base: position 31,618 of record APFE031443286.1, read on the forward strand.
ATTCAAAAAGAGTTCAATGGTGGCTTGCTTTATGTTTGTCCTCATTTCCTTATTTGTAGTAGTATGAACGTATGATACTTAGAACTCATTGGCAATTCTCTAACTTCCTTCATGCATTTGTAGACTCTGTTTCCTACATGTTTTTATGTGTTAACTGATATATTGAACTTTTGATGCCCTGACTTCCATGTTCAGTTGATATTGTTGTCATACTAAGCATTTTCTAACTCCATAAGCCCAATGGATGTTTATTGATTGTGTTTCAACCATTTACACTCCTTCATTTGTTTCATAGAGTTAGCCATCTAATCCATTATCAAAATCTTTAACCTAGTGAGAGAGCCCTCTCAGGTTGAGGAGGCTTAGCCTCAGACAAAAGTTGGTTTGAAACAGTTACTCAAGGTCTACCAGATTAGTAGCCTATCAGAGTTAGGTTTTGTGATAACATTTTGGTGCATCTATCGGGATTCTAAAGATTATTCATTCCCGAAATCAAGAAGCTGAACTTCTGAAGGTAGCAGGAGCTCAAAAAGTTTTTGAGGTTGCAATCTACCTTGGTGACTCCACACATCAAATAACAAATTGGAAGGTGACTCCACTGCTAGACGATCAGTAGCTTGACGAAGTTTCAAGCTGAGTTCCATTGCAATAATGAATGCCAGGTATGCCCCTATGAATCGGTCTCATATCCCTGGTTTTCCAAATCCTATGCCAAAGGTTGATTGGTTAGATGATCTTCCAATATTTAAATATGAAAACAAAGAAAATGTTGCTCTTGATTTTGTTAGGTTCCATATGCATGTACGCGGTCTTAAGGTTCAGTTCCTTGAAGATTGTATCATGAAGATGTTTATGACCACTTTAGAAGGAAAAGCATCATCTTGGTATAAAGGTTTGGAAAATGGTTCAATATATTCGCTTGCTAATTTTCATGATGAATTCTATGAGATGTATAAAGAATGTCATCCTTCCTTATTACTGGTCAAAGATTGTTGTAAACATTCTTTGAGTCTTCTTCAGTATTTGGAGGATTGTTATGATGATGATGAATTTATGGATGAAGAAATTTCATAGGCTCCTCATAAAAATACATTTCAACAACTAGAAGAAAGGATAACATCCCATGACATGCAACATGGAAGTGAGTAAGAGTATACCTATGAAAATCATATTACATCCTCCGATATTGATGTAGAGATGCAGCAGACTTGTCAGTCTTTGAATCATAATGAAGTTTAAAATAATTGCAAACACCAAGAAGAAGTACTGGATAATAGCTTCTATAACCCTCAGGCCTAGGAAAAGGTTTATTTTTTATGTCATACTTTGCAGCAGCTTACATCAATGAATGATCTTAATAATGAAGAAAATTTCATTGTTTGTGGGAATCATTGAGAAAAGTAGTTGGATAGCATATCAAAGGAATCGTGTGTGGTTGAAAATAAGTTGTCTGAAGATATAGAATGTTATGATGATCATCAAAATAGCCATGTCCTCTTTGACCCTATAAATGAATACATGGAAAAGTTCTGCACACCATTATTTCATTTTCATTTTCATTATGAAGATCAGGTACATTACAAGTTGATTTGTTAATCTCGCTATCATGGTTATTATGAGGTTGAATGCAGTCAAGAGCCTCAAATATCATAAAAGAAAATTGATTGGCTTTATTGGAAATATCATGTTGCCTGACCTAAAGTGGAAATCACAGCTGATAAGGTAGGTATGAATGTGCAAATAAGCTCAGGGTAGGTTGATTGAGCATTTTTTTTTTTAGTAGGTACAGGTTGAGTCCCTCTTACATAAATCATTAAAGCTTGGGGAGCAGATTGGGCAACATTTCAGAAGATTGGGCAGCATTTCATAATTTTATTCTAAAGGATGGATAACAACACTGGAACTGCAGGTTCTTAGTGTATCACAAGGGCACACTATCCCAAGTGAAGCCATTATTATCACTATAAAAGTTTTAACAATTTTGGATAGCCCGCATGGTTCCAAAATTTTTATGTTAAACATGGTCAAGTCATTTTTAATGTTTCTAGAAGTCTAAAGCATAGGATAGAGTCTTGTTCCGATTGTTAAATAAGGTCAACAATCTCGTTTTAGCTATCATTAGTCCAACATTGGTTCATAGGTGTCATTTGTTAAGACTGTTTTAAAGTTGGTATGTGCTACAAAATCAACTAGGAGTTTTCATAGCACAAACTCATAAAAACAAACTATGTGCGATACGAAAACAGAGATTCATAACTAGGAGATTTCATAGCACAAAACCCAGAATTTTCATTGGCTATGTTACAAAATCAGTTATTCATGCCAAATATTGTCTAGTTGGCTTTTCCATCAAAACCCATTAATGTTTCATCACCATGTGTCAGTCCTTGAACCATGCCTATCACATGCAACCATTTATTCTCATCATTAGATTCGTTAGATGTCTTGTACGCATTCTTTCAAATTTCAAGAAAAGTAAGGTGAGGTGAGTTAGTCTTTGTTTTTCTCATGTTCCTTTCATGCATAAGAAGAAAATTGGCTAGCTTAAAGATGGCACTCATCAGAAATTTTTCAAAGCTTAAGCAAGGCAATTCTCAGTTGCAAATTCAAGCGAGGTAGTGTTCAAACGAATACAGTGCAGGTTTATCTTCAAGATTTCTTGCAGGGATTTCATAGACATGTTTGAAGAAAGGAAGAATCACAGATCTAGCCAGTGTCTTAGAGCTGAGCCTAAAGGTTTAGATGTGTTCATGAGAAGCAGAGAGGTTGAACATGCATTCAAATAGGTGGGATGTTGGAGATTCTACGAAAAACTTCAAGGTGGTCACGTCCAAGTAACCAAAGATTTTTCTTTCAATTTCACTAGTTCGAATTCAAGAGTTGGAGTGCTAGAAATTCCAATTTCTCCTGAGGTCATATCTGCAGTCACCGAGATACTAAGAGGCCAGGAAAGATGGTTCAAGAAATTTAAATTCAAAATGGCACCTTGCCAAGAATTTTTGAAACCAAAATTCATAGGCTCGGACTTAACCAAATCAGTGCCCAGAAGCTATGTAAAGGAATCAAATTCCAACCTACTGACATGCATCCAGAGATATTTTACCTATGAGGGGAGATACCATAAGGTGTACTCTTACCATTTCAAGCTCCTCTTACATTTCACTAGAAAGATATCTCTTGATTTAACTTTTTCTCTGTTCCGTAGCTTAGGCAAAATGTCTGATAAGGTTCAATTGAAGAAAGAAGCTTGTGAAACCTCCTTATTCAATCATGGGTTGGTCAAGTTGATTGTTTTAGATGAGCTTCAGAAGATTGGAAGAGAATGGTCTGCTTTCTTATTTATGACAGGCTTTAAACTGAAACAGGACTTAGCCCTAAGGCTAAGGAGATTTCTTCATCAACAGTAATTCATCAGAAGGAAACAAGATCAAGAAGATTTGTGAAATTGAAAGCCTGAAAGCAGGTGAAGGAGCCTATGACACCACTAGTAGTTCAAGGCACCCCTCAACAGTCACAGAGGAAGAAGGTTTAGATCAATGAGGTGGAACAAGAGAAATATGTTGATAAAATTGTCCAAAGAAGAGTAAAAAGGAGTCAATTAGCCAAGGAAAAGGGGAAGATTCTAATTGTTGATGAAAGCCCAGCTTCAAAGGGAAGTTTGAACAATCTCCTCTAGGCCATTGATATAGAAGAGACTCCTCTGGTCCAAGCAGAGCTACTTGAAGGTAGCAAGAACAAAACCAAAAGAGTTAAATCTTCCACAAAGCTTAAATTTGATGACCAGGTCTCAGAGTTTGTGTTCAAGCTGCGAGGACTTGAGACAAGGCATTCAAGAAGGATACAAGAGGCATAGCCAGAAGCAAGTGAGATAGGGGAGGTATCAGAATTACATGAAGAACTGGTGGTTCCATCAGAAACATCATCACAACTGCACAAAGATGACAGATGTAAGGAAGTTATCACTCAGCGGGAGGAATGGGGTTTTGAAGAGGTAAAAAAGAAATTGAAGCTTGCCAATCTTGAGATTGTCAAAATTAGGAAAAATTTAGTTAAGGAAGCCAATTTCAACAAAATGGAGGCTTTGTGCGAAGATAAAACAATTTCAATACCCGAAGTAGTTAGCTGTCATGCTCAATATTTCACTTGGATGGTCCTTGCAATAAAAGAGGCAAGATATGTCAAAAAGGTCAATTCAAAATTGAGAACTGGAATCTGAATGATGAAAAGACAAATTGAAGATTTGAATATTCAACTGAATGAACCAGAAGAACAGCCTTAGCATAAATGAACCTGACAGTGAGTGAAGTAATTTTGACACAATTTTGATACAAAACTTACTTTTTTAGGATTGAAGATTATTTCTAGATCGACAATGTCAGTTTTTTTTGGTTCATTAACATATGGAGAAGTCATTAAAAATCCCAAGAAAGACAAAAAATTGTGTTTTTGACTGACATAGCAGTTTTGTAGCGTGCTATGAAACTGCTAAAAATGACATATAATGCACAGCAGTTTCATAGCGCACTACAAAACTACTGAAGCTACCAATTTTGATTTTTGAACCAATTTTGAAATGAAAGGAGGGAACGATTATGAAAGAATGCTACTGTAGAAGACAAAAAAGGGCCACCTTAGAAGTTTTGAATGCTAATCAAAGGAAAATTCAAAGAATGAGAGGCATTTAATATCTCCAAAACTTTGCGCTACGAAAACAGTAGTCATTTCGTAGCTCAGACAATTGTCATGATTCAACCAGCTTCTAAGGGGTTTTGTCTTAGCATGAATATATGAGCAGGACCTTTAGACTAATTCAAGGCATCACATGCTATTAAAAGGGATAAAATGGTTAGCATAATTCAAGGAACCACTTTGGAGACCAAAGCAGAAAAAACAAGGGTTGTTTTCCTAGTATTGAGGGACAGTTAAAGGACAAGTAATCGAAGGTCGGCATGAAGTTTAAAGTCATCACTCAAGCCAAAGATGAAGAGGGAAAGATGTCAAAGAATGAGCTTGTTTTCATAGCTAAGGTTGTTGCTAGCATAGATAAGGAGTTACACTCCTAGTCAAATTAGGTCTCTTAAACTATTAGTTTATAGTCAGTTGTAATTAATAGTTTTTTTAAAGTTCAATAGGTGTCAGGTCTAGAGAAATTTGAATTCCCCTCTTGTTGGAGGAAGGAATTCAAGCTTGTAAGGAAACTCTATATATGACAAGAGTTTTAATGCACCAAGGGTTGGAAATTTAGAGAGAAAACACTCATATTGTGTCATTGTAGAAGATTATGTTGTTATGAATACAGATTTTGGCTTTACTTCTCAGGATTTAGAAAGAGTTGAATGGTGTCTTGTTTTATGTTTCTCCTCATTTCCTTATTTGCAGTAGTATGAATGTATGATACTTAGAACTCATTGGCAATGCTCTAACTTCCTTCATGCATTTTGTTTGGTCAATTTAGTGTGTCCTAAATTGCTATATAAATTGCCAATCTGGGAGTCGTAGACTGCTGAAGTGAAGTGCACTATATATGCAAGATAACCGTTTTCTTACTTCTTTTTCGTTTTGATTTTTGGTTTGTTTTTGGGTTTATCTTCTTGTTGATTTCCTAATGTGAGATGGAAATTCTAAAAATCAAGTATGGATAAAAGTGTTCAAGGCAATGGTGACCTTTAAAATAATTTCCAAACTTCAAAGTTTTCGAAAGGTTTTCAAACTTGCAATGATGAAATCAATTACTAAGAGAAAATAAAAATGTACCTAAATTCTAATTAAACCAAACAGTGAACTAGTGACTATGAAACCCAGTATCCTTGTTGTTGTATAAAAAGAAAACTAAACTCAAAGCAATTCAAAAACTGTAAGCAAAGTAAACTAAATCATATTACATCAACTCATATTCTGACCCCTCACCATTCAACTCACTCTGGCTATAGGCGGTAATCATAAACAAATTGAGTAATCTAATATCTAAATTGCATAAAATGAAACTAAGATAAAACTACACATTCATACTTCAATCCCTCACCATTTGACTCACTCTATCTATAGGAGGTAACTGAAAATGACATGAGTAATCTAATCACTAACTTGCAAAAACAAATAACTAATATCAAACTATACACCCATACTTCAATCCCTCACCATTTGACTCGCTCTGGCTATAGGAGGTAACTAAAAATGACATGAATAGTCTAATATCTATCTTGCAGAAAAGTAAATGGACAAAGCAAAAATGAAAGAAATAAACAGTGTTGGAATTACAACTAAGAGAATAAATCAGCAGGAGGACAAGATAATTCCATCATGTCATTAGTGATCAAAAAGTTATTTGCACTTGCCCAGGCTATCTATTAGAACCTGAAATAAAACACTCATTAGCTAACAGTCATTAGAAAGCATAAAAGAAACTATGGACATCAATCAACATGAATACCATGAGCAGTGTAATATATACAAGCAAACAATTATGGCATTAGGAACATAAATGAAGAAAGCATGAAACTGTACAATAACTATAGAACCTTGGTGTACAGGGGCCCTCTGCAACCTTGGCCAATCAGAAATCAATCACAGATTGAACTTAAAAGCAGTGTCTTCTCATATATTGAAATACAGTCATAACATAAGGGCTAAGTCATAGCACGGTGGCTCGTAAAACAGTGAAGATTACATACCAAAAACTAGTTTATATGCATACAAGGATGCTTTATTTATAATAGGAAATGAAATAACTAATTCCTAAGATCTGCGCTGGTGAACAGACACGTAAATGACCATATCCGGAAATCTAGCAGTATGGTAGCCATGAGAATTCAATCCAAGGAGGGCGGCTGTTAGATTTGGTTCACGGGGCAATCCACAGGTGTTGGCACACCTCCTGGGATTTAGGAACTTGCCATGCAATTCTCCTCGTGATGAAAAACAGAGTCCTGCCACCACAAAACTCTTAGTGTTGACCACCGCTTGACTTGCTTTGACCACGGTCTTCTGTGAGTGATTCGGCTGAACCAAGGGGACACGTTCCATGTCCACATCATTTGCAGCTTTCCCTTGTGGCCGGATTCTCTAGTACACACCTGTAACATAGACTTCAACAAAAAGGCTGCAGAAACTAATTCTGGCTGCGGAAAGTGACAAGATTCCGCAGCTGACTGAGAAAAATCTAAATCAAACAACAGTCACAAGACATAGTTAGGAAACCATTTATATGCTCTTTTTAAACTAATATGCAATGATTTGATAGCTTGGAGGTTCAAGTAACTGGAAAAAAAGGCTAAAAACGTATATAGGGAAGATTTAAGTTTGGGACTCAACACATTTGTAGATAGTGTTTCCTACATGTTTCTATGTGTTAACTGATATACTGAACTTTTGATGCCCTGACTTCCATGTTCAACTGATATTGTTGTCATACTAAGCATTTTCTGACTCCATAAGCCCAATGGATGTTTATTGACTGTGTTTCAACCATTTAGACTCCTTCATTTATTTCATAGAGTTAGCCATATAATCCATTATCAAAATATTTAACCTAGTGACAGAGCCCTCTCAAGTTGAGGAGGCTAAGCCTCAATCAAAATTTGGTTTGAAATAGTTACTCAAGGTCTACCTGATTTGCAGCTTGTCAGGGTTAGGTTTTGTGATAACACATCACATCTAAATACCCTCAAATGTGAAAGAGAGGGTTTCTTACCAATCCATACCTCTTGTGGAGTCTTATCATCCAACGTTGATGAAGGTGGTCTGTTGACCAGGTGACATGTTGTCTCCACTGCCTCTACCCAGAATTCATGTCCTAACCCAGCACCATTAAGCGGGCTTCTTTCCCTTTCCATCAATGTCTTGTTCATTCTTCTTATAGAATTCTCCAAATTCCTTGCTACAAAACTATCCACCGTTATCTATCATCGGCACCTTTATCTTCTTCTCCGTCTGGTTTTCCACCAGAGCCTTAAATTGTTTAAACCTGTCAAAGACTTCAAAATTCTTCTGAAGGAAATATATCCATGTATTCCTTGAGAATTCATCTATAAATGATACATAGTACACAAACTTACCCATTGATGGAACCTTCACAGGTCCAAACACATCACTGTGCACAATTTCTAATATATGTTTTGCCCTCTTACCACCTGTTGTGGCCACCAACAACCCCCTCCTTATTTAGTGTTAGAAATAACATTAAACAAAGGGGGACCCTTAGTAAAAATTCAAAAAATCCTTTTTTGTATTGAACTCCTTAGAAATATATCGCATCGCGTGAAGAGAGTAAAACATTTCTTTATGAGCACCATAAAAAAATGCGAAAAAGCGACGTGAAATCCATCGCATCGCATACATCAAGAAGCACCCATAAATGAAGACCTTAAGAATTCTCCAATGGCCGATATGCAACATCGCATATCGCAACGTCGCATAAGCAGCACACAATAGTTTAACATGATCTGCGATCTTGCGATGAATGCGATCTGCGATATCGCGATCTTGACGAAAGTGAGATAACGCGATAATGAAATGCGAGTTGCAGGAACCGCCCATTGAAAATTTTCCTCGGCTCAACGTTCAAGAAAAGCTGTCCATAAACCAAAAAATTGGGCGTGTGCCTTAAACGAAATTAATGAACGTACACCAAAGTGTTAATGAATGATAGTTTTATGTTTTTCGAAGAGTCAGTTCACAATGGGTAGCATTATTTTATGCATTCGTATAGCTTAGAGCTTTCGCATCAATATTTATTGTTGTAACTTTTTTTCCTTTGCATGAACTGCAAGAATGAAAAACAGAAAACAGCATGGGGCAATGCGCAGGAAACATCTAAGGAAAAAGGGAAAGCGTCAATGCTCGGAGACAGAGAAGAGATGCCCTCATAAACGAATACCACATGCGGCAGAACCATAGGTTCTAGAGCATTACTGAATAGATGCTGATATCAATAGGTGAACCAACACTCAGGGTAAAAAGCTCACAAAAAATAGCATGTTTACAAAATTCTGAAAAAGCTTACGCCCGGAAAAGGAAAAGGCACTACAGACAAAAAACGCATCAGAAAGGCTCAGATCAAAGAATAGAGGCAGTTTTCGATGCGCGATCAGCGCTTAGTGCTAATCGCGCATCGCTAAGAAAATTGTTCAAAAATCAAAGTCCCTAACTTCCTTAGGCATTCGCAAGTCCGGAAGCCAATAAAGCAAAAGCAGAAGCAATTTGAGGGAAATTTGGGATGTTACCAAGTATATGCGCAGTGAAATCACCTGGCAAGAGGATGATCCCTAAAAATATCTTCTAATTTACTAAAATATAGTACCAGCACTTGCCATTCCTATTTGCTTTACTCAAACAAAAGCAAAAAGCAACCAGCAGACTCTTCCCAGGCAAATGATGAATGCTTGCAACATCAAGGAGTAAATGCAGAAATAGTTAGGAATTAGATTCGGATTTTAGAAATAATTTTGCTTAGAAAGAGGGCGGTCATTTAAAAAATCGTATCCTAAATTTATGTAATTAGGTTATTTTAGTTAACAGTATTTAAACCCTTCTCATACATTTAGAGAAGGGTCCAAAAATTTGTCAAAAACTTATCCTCAGAACATGCACTTTTGCACCCTCAGAGGAGGTTTTGATGAATGGAAGGATCGCGATTTATTGATGTTTGCATTTTATATCTGCTACTGATGTTGCACTTCTGTAATCTTAGTAGATATTAGAACAAGGAAAGATAAATCATTGTTGCTTGAAGCTTATGAGTAGAACTAGTCATAAATGGTACTTTTATCTCTTGATCATTTCTTCTTATATTCTTAAAGCAATATACAGTTTTTAGTTGTTTATATGTTATTACATGAATGTTTGTGTTACCATTTGGTACTTTTGTATGGTGGAGCCATTTATTTATGTTTAATGTGTGAATAACTTATTATGCGATATGTTGTTCACAACTGTTTTGCCTAACTTTTTATGCAAAGTGGTTCATCTTAACTGATTTCTATTTATATGCTGAATGATCTTTATTACCAGCTATTATTTGAAATCTCTTTAGATCGCATAATAGAAGAATTACATCTCGGGTTAGCATAGATTAGATGTGTTGTTTTCATTAGATTACAATAACATAGAGTTAGACTAAAGTAGCTCAGATATGAACTTTAGATCAACAACATCCAACTCTACACACACACACCCTTAGATTGGGAAACTGGTCCCATTATCCCCAGTCGGACTCACTATACCAAACGAATAAGGAGATGTCAACCAAGGTCTGGACCGGGTGAGTATCCCCCTTGTTGTCGACCCGATTTTCGGGGCTTCAACATATTTGGCGCTAGAAGGAGGGTCTGAACTATAAATGGCACCTAAATCTAAATCTAAATACCATTCTGAGAGTAAATCGCCCTCATCATCTCCTCTAACTTCCCCAGTACATTTAATTCTAGAGTTAGAAGTCGCTCGATTATCGAACGCTGCTACACACCCTAATATTTCAGACCAATCTATCATTAAAACCCCTGAAGTTGAATCCCTGATTCACAAACTTCAGGAATTTTTCATTTCTCCTCAGAGGTCTGATAAATCTCAAAGCAGTGTGACTTTGTAGTACAATCCTGCTCATCCCCTGACCAGGTTAAAGAGTGAAAAATTTGGCATTCATCCAACTGAGTAACCTCTTCCCACCAGGAAAAGAGCCAGGAAATTACCGCCAAAATCTGACAATGAGACTCTTTCGTCTACATCATCCATTTCAACTACCTCACCGCGAAGTCAACCAACCACACCTCCATTCCAAACCATCATCCATCCATCTACTGGAACTCCCACAACCCCTCTTTAATCATCTACGATTATAGTATCTTCATCTTCCCAGCCGCAGGGATCATCTTTTGCACTTTCCTCTACTAGCAGCTCAACGATGGCCGAGTCTCCATGGAACAACCCTGGGGTAGTTTTAATGCCTATGCCCTTGAGCCCAATACCGGCCCATCCTAAGAAATGGCTGCCCAAATTCAATTCAGAAGCAGGCATGCTAGCATAAGAACACATAAACAATTTCATGCTTTCTATCAATCTCAACGGAGTTACTAATGAAGACATTGTTATTCGGCTTTTTCCCTATACAATGCAAGGAACAGCCGGGTCATGGTACTTTTCATTACCTTCTGGGTCTATCACAAGTTGGGATATCTTCCAGAATCAGTTCCTCACCAAGTTTGGTGATGACATATCAACCGCAACGTTAATCAATGACCTATCCAATCTTAAAGCCAAAGCTATAGAACCTATCAAAGATTTCAATTTACGGTTCAATAAAATTCTCAACAAAATTCCTACTGCTTCTCGACCCAGCAAAGAAGTACGATGTGAATGGTGTATTATTGCTTTACCATCAAACATAGAAATCTTCGTGGACAGAGCAAATAAAACAACCTTAGTTGAAAACATGACAGAGGCGATAGTAGTAGAGCAACGCGTAATAGCCCTGGAAAAAAGATCCGCGATAGAAGAACGCAAATCTAAAAAAGTCACCTTCAAAGATGACTCCAAAAAGAAACAAGTGAAAGACCCTTTCGATTTGGAAGGATTGCAGAAAGTTTTAAAAACTATGTCTAATGAGATGGTTGACATAAAAAAATAAGTAGCAGAAACTTCTTCAAAAAATCCCTATAGAGCTTTTAAAAGAGGTCCTTCAACGGATATAAAACCACCCAATTCCCTTTCAAATGCTGAATCCGAGGAAGAGGAAGAAGAAGAAGAAGGTGCCACTGAAGGGCTGAATGATGACGAAGAAGTTGTGGAATTACAAGGAATGTGGGATTTCATCCTCCAACAAGAAGAAGATCAAGAAGTATTTCCAGTTAGCACACGAAGCAAAAACCAGCTTGATCCTCCCCAAACTACCCCTAAGCAGAAGAGCGCAAGCCCTGCAAAAAAAGATAAATTCGCAACAAAGAAAAAAACCACTAAAGCGACTCAATCTAGCACAGTCCAAGCTGAACAAACAACTCCATCAAAAACATTGATAGTGTCGGATGAAATGGAGTACAATATTATAGATGATAATAGAAAGACTAGGGCTAATATTACCCTTTACGAATTGAGCAAATTGAAACATCAACAGAAGATAATGATGAAAGAATTACATGTCGTACCCATTGCATCTTTGCCTACTGTTGTACTCTCTCAAGCTTCCCACAACATGGGAAGACCTCCAACTAACGCGATCAATAAGATTGACCCAAATGAAATCGCCTTAATTGGAGGAACATCAAGATCTCACACTCCCCCATTTCTTCTCACTTATGAAATTTTCAACAAAAATGTGCACAATTGTTTGATAGATTCCGGTGCTTCATCGAATATTTTACCCAGATCAATATGTGCCAAGTTAAATGTTCAACCACAAAAATCCGCAGTGCCCATAGTTCAACTCGATCGATCTCAAGTTGAAGTGACTAGTGAACATAATCAAGTAACCATAATATTATCATCCAATCCGAAGATATGTCAAGTTATTGACATTCTAGTGGCTGATATCCCAAAATTATATGGCCTAATTCTTAGCAGAGATTGGTCCGAGAAACTCCATAGATACTTCGCTACCGACTGGTCGCACATGTGGTTACCCTACAACAGTAAACCGAATCAAATAAACGTTGAACGAGAGTTACACCAGAAATACATAGTAACGGAATTGGAAGGAGAAAATGAAGCAATAGCTTATAACAGCAGTATCATAGGAAATTACTCGGTAGATTCTTTTCTCAATAATTTCAATGCTCACACATCACCCTACTTAGAAAATTCAGTTTTGTCCCAAATCGAAACTTTTTCCCAAACTGATAGTTCAAAGTGTGTTAATTTTTTAGATAAACTTGTAAATACATCTTTGTTTTGGAAATTATATTTTGATGGCTCTAAATCTAAAGGAGCAAGAGTAGGATGTGTTCTGATTAGTCCAGAAGGAAATAAGACCATGCTTACATGCAAACTCGAATTCGATTTCACAAACAATACAGCAGAATACGAGGCCTTGGTGCAAGGCCTGTACAAAGCAATCGGGTTGAATGTCAAGTATCTTCAAGTCTTCGGAGACTCTGAAATTATCATCAAACAGGTACGTAACACTATACATTTCTTATCTGGTCATTTAAAACACTATCAATCTTTAGTACAAGATCTGACTGAGCATTTCATAGCATTTAATATTTCTTCAATCCTGAGACTCCAAAACGCAAGTGCGGACCTTTTGGCTAACGTAGCCTCTAAGCTTATTCCCTCCGAAGATTTTAGTCCAGATAGATTCTCAATAGAAGTAATCTTTAGACCGTCCATCCCTGACAACGTTACAAATTGGAGAGTATTCAATGATGATCCTGATATTGTAGATTTCCTCACTTCTGAAGGATCCTACTCCAATCAAATAATTGACGAAGACCATCACGATCGACAAATACAACCAAATAGCATTGATAATTCTATTACATAGTAATTTGTCACCATTGGTCGCCATCTCTGTTACCCCTGTTTTCGTACATTGGAGGATACATTCCGGGACCTGTGAGCAGTGACATAGCCTAAAAACATTTGCATCATGTTCCCCTAAGTATGTACTTCATGTTCCCTGAAGACACCTTCTGCAAATTATCCCTGAAAGTGCCCTTTTTCCATTGGCGCAGGTACACAGTGTCTTACCCGCGCCAATCACTGAGATCCTCAAAAAGGGGTGCACCCATTGGCGCTCTATCCTAGAACAACACTCGCGCCAACTAAGTTTGGTAATGATTTTTGGCAAACGCGCACCCATATGTTTTTTCCTTTCAGATCATGAAGTCTTTTGAGGGAAAAATCCATATGATAGAGGTCGAGAGTCATCATCTATCCTTGACAACTATCCTCACTAGCTTTTCAGAGATAATGTCGATCCACAATGGGTGTCCTGGTGCATTGAATCTTCCTCCCTTCTCCATTTATAAAAGTCTATCCTCATGCATTAGACAAGCTAGTTTTGTGAATTCTAGAGTAATTCTAGTTGTGATTATGCTTGTCTGGAGTGATAGTAAGAGTCTTGAAGTATAGGGAGGTTATGTTGCCAGAATCCTGAGAGAGAGAAGGTCTATTGCAAGGCATACATAGCTGCTCGCCCAGCCAGAAGATAGGTTCAATGTCAGAACCTTGGTTGTATCTTTCTCTACATATTATTCATTAATAGACGACTATCATTATGGTTCCACTCTTATTGTCTTTATAATGATGATTGAGTTATATCCTTTCTGACTGATATATAGTTGCATCTATTGGATTTTATGCTTGTATTTGTGTCGTTCTTTGCCTGTGCAGGTGTCTGTTCATGAGGGTCATGGGGATTGTGACCAGCTGGAGCAAAGGAACGGGAGCGACAACTCTTCTACAAGTACTAGCGTTGGAATCCAAGTAGGCCCTCATCATCCATCTTTGATTCGCAATTAGGAACCTGCGTGTTAGCGTTGTTTAATTGTTGCTAGACCCCATTTGGGCTAGTGGGATCGCCTCTGTCTGTAGAGGGGATTTACCTGTTCAACAATTTGGCGACTCCACTAGGGAGTTTAGCTTGTTGTTTGATTTGTAAACTTTAGACGAAGCTTGGAGTATGGCCAAATAGCCTTCGAAACACTATTGCTTTGCACTAGTGAAGTAGATCAAAGCCACTTCAGTCAATCTCCGGTTTGGTTTATGGACGGAACAATTCGGAGTTTGTCTTGCATGTTAGTTTTCTCTTGCTTGCCTGAGTTAATGAGCTTTCTGGGTTAGTTTTAAAATTGTTATTTGTTGTTTGATCCTTCTGAGCACTGTTGGCCCGACCCTGGTTTGTCTCATTTATTTTTTGGGTCATCAAACGTAGCTGGCGCATTTTTTCCTTTGACAGTCACACCAATTGGCGCATGTTGCACAACAGGAACTCGCGCCAATTCCTGAATGGTGCAAGTTGCAGATTCACAGTCGCGCCAGCTCTGTGAATTTTGTCAGTCTGTTCGTTGAAAGCTCCTTAAACTCATATTTTTTTTTTTCTATATCTTTTGCATCTTCTAGAAGTGTGTTAGACCTTTTGTGTGACTCGTTATTACTTTTATCCTTCAGTTGTTTGCTTATTTCTATCAATTTTGTATCCTAGCCCTGGAACAACTAGTGGCTTTGCATGTCGAGCCTTCTGTGGGAAGTTGTGGTTTGATAATCCAGTCAACTTTTTGGTTTTTTTCCGCACTCATCTAGTGGTTGTGAAAGTTTGGTATTCTATGCTTCGAGTGATTCACTTCTAGCTTGTTTGGATTTTGCGTGACTTCATCTGAACTTAGATCACATGGTTCATTGAAAGTCTTTGTGTTTTCCCTTGCTTTGACAGGTTTTCTTGATGTTTCAAAATTGGTTCTATTTCCATTGAGTGAATTGTGTTTTTTTATACTTGTGAATATCTCTTGAGGTTTGTTAAGTGCATTATGTTATTTTAAAAGAAAGAAAAACAAAAGATCTTTTTGCATTATATTAATTAGCATTTATTGTTATTTGTTGTTGTTGTTGTTTTTTTTTTTTTTTTTTTTTTTTAAACTTTATTTCTTGTTATTAGCTGCATTAGGATCTTTCTTGATCATTTTGTTTGTGTAAAGATCTCAACTCTCCTGTAGATAGAGTTCATTGAATGAAATGATATAATTTTGGCATATAGTTTGCATTTAGGAAGTTTTGAGAGATCACATACGGTAGGACCAAAAAAAAAAACCGAAACATAATTGAAGATAAACTGTAAAATAAACTGAATGAACCTAACAACGCATTGGAACATAACGCAAATATTCTAGAGGTCTAGGTTAGAGACGTGTTCCGGCGTCTTTAAACCTGGTAGCTTACTGTCGAGTGGTTGGGTGATTCCTCCACGGTGAAACGATAGGTGCCAATACGGATTGTGCTCCCACGTACCATCGCGTATACATTGGGAGACCCCTATAGGCTTACAACCTTTTATCCATAGGAAGCCGAGTCTACCGCCTTA
>APFE031443302.1:0-11182 GCA_000404065.3 Pinus taeda
TGCCTCAAAAACCAATGAACTTAAGAAAAATAAACAAAAACTTGGAGCAATATCTGACCTTAAAAATTTTCAATTTTATTTAGCAGCTAACTTGCCTAACTGAGCTTTTAGTTTTGCAAGTTCGTTCTCCATGGCTGCAATTTCTGATACGGTTTTCTCTAAATCAGCCATTTCTTTATCAGCTGCATCCCATTTCTCCTTTGAAGATGAGGTTTTGGTTTCCTTGACAATGGGAACTTTTTTCTTCATATCTTTCTTTTTGACTTCCTTTTCTTTTTCTGCTTGAGTTATCTGCTTTCCCATTTCTTTGGCCTGTCCTCTGGTATATATTGTTCTTTTGATTTCCTCTGCCTTCTCTGTTTTAGGCAGTTGTCTAATTTCTTTTGTTGCAGTTACCTTGACAGCTACCTCATCTTTGTGGATTTGCTCTGCTGCTTGGATTTGTCTCCTGGTGATTGGCCTTCGAGGTTTGACCATAAATTCCTTACCAGCCTCCTCAAACCTTAGCCTTTTTGAGGGTTTTGATTTTTTGGAGCTATCAGGTGATGACTGGGTTAGGTCAATAGGCATTGCCTCAACCTGCACTGATGTGGCTTGTTCGAAATCAATTGCCTCCAGCAAATCCTTTAGACTAGCCTTTGACATAGGGTTGTCTTCCACTGCTATTGATTTTCCTTTTTCTCTGCTTCGCTGACTTCTGGTTCTGATTCCTGTTACTTGTGCAATTCCACTTGGCCCTGATGCATCTTTCTGGTGTTTGATTTTCTCCTTGGATGATTTGGGTGTCTCTTTTGCTGATGGTTTAGGTATCTCTTTTATGACCACAGGCTTCTCTGATTTCCTTGGCTTAGTTTTGGGCTTCTTTCAGTCTTTACCTCCTTTTGAGCTCAGCCAATGTAGGTTCTTCAATTCTTCTTTCTTTTTCCCTATCTGGCAATGGAGTGAGACCTGTTTTGCTTTGGAAACCAGACATAAAAATAAAAGAGTCCCAATCCCTACCAATTTTTTGCAAACTATCTAACACCAGCAACTTTATTAAACCATGGTGGAACAGGGAAGTTTCACAATTATCTTTCTTTAATTGAACTTTGTCGCACATTTAACTAAGACTTCTGAATAAATAGAAAGGGATGTCTATTGATGCTTTCCCTGTGAAATGTAGCAAGAGTTTGAAATGATAAGAGTAAACTTTGGTGTACCTTCCCTCACATGTGAGGTATTTCTGGATGGCTGTAAGGAGCAGAGCATAATGTTCTTTTATATAATTCCTTGGCACAGCTTTAGTGAGGTCCTCGTTTACATATTGATCCTTCAGAAATCCCTTACATGGAGTCATGTCAAACTTGAAATTCTTGAACCATTCTTGTCCACCTCTCGGAATTTCAGTGACAGCAGAAATGGCTTGCGGAGACACAGGGAACTCTAGCAATGACACTTTAGAATTCAAGCCAGTGAAATTTAATGCAAAGGCTTTAGTTACCTCTGTATGTCCACCCTTCAATTTTTCGCAAAACCTCCAGCAACCAGCCTCTTCAAAAGCTCGTGCTACACCTTCATCTCTGAGCGTAAGATCAAGCCCCTCTGGCTCAGTTCTTAGGCACCTTCTGGATCGATGTACTATTTTCTCCATCTTGCTCAGAAAATCTTCACACAAAGAACTAACAGCAACTACAATTCACAAAACAGCTTCGACTTTGGAGTGCAGGCTCGCTTGCAATGATCCCTTTTAAATGAAAACTCAGGCTTCTTGGCGTTTTTTAAACACTCGTCATACAACAGGCACGTTAACGCACCATGAATAAACATTATGACACTACCATACCTCATAAGATCTCTTAAAATAATTGTCATGTGCGTGATCCTAAATCTGATGGCGGAATGAAACCTATCATGACCTGGAGAAGACATCGACTGACAAAGTATGGACGTACCTAATGACTCATCTCCCAAGATTTGACATTTCAAGAAAATGCGCTGCAAAAAACCCCGAATCCATGATTTCGTAGCGCAGACAATTATGAATTGACAAACCGCGCTACGAAATGGCTGCTAGATGATATGCTGCGGAAAGGTGGAAAAATGATTGCGCAGCTAAATTGGCCAATCAGATTGCGCTGCAAAACTGCGCAAAATCAAAATGATGCAATCAAGACAAGACATGCTTTAAACCATAATGAGGGAGGGTATCTAACGATTTTTTACAAGGACTCACATCAATACCTTTTGAAATTCTAACTTCAAAGTGACACACCTAAAAACCTATTGACTTAAACAAAATATTTTTTTATATGAATCTTTGGACATAGGTGAACTGTGGTTTTAAGTGATAACACCTCCCATCACAATAAAGCAATGCATCCATTGTAAAATCGCCAACTCCTAGAACATAAAAAATCCAAATATGGTGGGGTCGATAATGATATCATCACAGCATGGAACATTTAAGGACCAATATGCAAAAGTCACCATCATATTTGCGCTGTAAAAAAGATTATATCTAGTCCAAGAATAACATAGAGGAATCCTTCATAAAGTCTTCCAATAACATCATAGAGGATGCCTTCATAAAGTATTTAAAAGATTTATTGAAAGACCTAAGGAAAAAATTATCTAAGGAAAGGTTTTAAACACTAGAAGATAGATAATCCAAAAGCAATAGTTACCCATCAATAGGGAAATGCCACTAGCAAACAATCTTCAGATCAACCAAAAATTAAGCTGACCAAAAACCCCAGTTCCTTGGTCAAAAAAAACTCTGTGATGCCACCATACAAAAGTTTCATATAGATATTTCAAAAATAAGGAATAGAAATGGTCTAAATCCACAATTCCACAATCATAAAATAGGGATTCCACTAGTCACAGTTTTATTGCTGGAAAAATTCCTGATATAAAACAGCAGTAAACCCTGATGTAGGGCACTCAAATCTTGTGCAAAAATAGATGCATAAAATAGACTTAAATATCCTAAAATAATGTGCCCTATTCCAGCTAACAAAATCACCATGAAAAATCAACTTCTTCCAGAAAAAATCTGTAAAATGCATAAAATCATCCCTATATCATAGCTTGTAACTGTCAAAACTAGTCCCACTCTGTCACTAGATAAATATCTTAACATAAATTCCATATTTGGATAATAATGGCACAAAATACAGAGGTGGAAAGGGTGGGAGGTGATCATCTTCAATCTGAAAGGAAATCATGAAACTAACTTTGAGTGTGGAAGGAAATCATGAAACTAACTTTGAGTGTGGACTAGGGAAGCTACTAATAATCAAGCTGAGACATTGGCACTTTGTCAAGGCCTTTGGACTTCAAACTCAAGAAGGATGAGGAATATTTGGTTATATGATACTCAACAATTATTATCAGGGATATGAAATACTTTAGAAACTCCAAGGATTGAAAATTACCAAGGCTGATGCTCACAAATCAAAAGGAAGCAAGGAGGTTCCAATCAATAGAGTTTTTTCATGTGTTAAGGGCATAAAATAACCAAGTGGACCAATTAGCTAATCATTAGGCTCTTCTAGATGAGGAAAAATTAAAGACAAAAGGGGGGATAATACCTTCATCCCATATCCCATAACATAATTGATATTATCTATAATTTAATAGAAAATGTCAAATTGCAATGAAGGACAAAAATAGAGACAAGGTGGTGTAGTGCATTCAATCTGAAATGATGGGTATTAATAAAACACAATGCTCAAGTACTCTCTCACATATCACTTGCAATGACATTGTAGGACCTGAATGGCATAAAATGTTTCTGGATATTGTAAGTGCAATTATTTTCATTTGTTTTGTTATGGAATGTGTTGGGTTCAAGAATCATAGTGGCTTCCAGAGACCAGACCCTTCCCTTCAACTTCAATTTTGATGGGTCATTAATATTTTTCTATGCTTATGTTTTGGCAAGCTTTCTACTAATTATGGGATCCACCATTATGTAATAGAGCATCATTTCAAGTCTAGAATTGTGCCTTTTCAAGCTCATGTCATGAAAAGCATGGAGGGTTTAGAGGATGGTTGGGAAGAGTGACCCAAGTCGGTGCTTTTCATGTAAGAAATCATTATTCACATCATGCTTTGACACAAAATGAATGTCTCCTTGTTGACAATTAGGTACATGTCTCAAATATGAATAATATAATTTTGATGAAGTTGAAGCTCAAAACTCCAAACATGCAGAATTACAAGAGATTGTGAAAAATTGGAAAAGGAAAAATAAGAAGCTTGAAGCTAGGTATCATACACTTTACCAATTGTCCTAGGCATCACTAATTCTCAGTCTTTGGGTTCACCCAAGGATATCAACTAGTCTACTCCAGTTATTGCAAAAGATGAAAAAAAGTGTTCATAAAGCTCTAGGAGAATTTGACATAAAACAGGTGGACCGAGAGCTTTAGTTATTGACATATACCAAGAAACAAGCCAATAACGAGCATTTATTTTTTTCTAATTCTAGGTTTATCTATGTTTTGTAAGGTATATCTAATATATCTAATACCAAGACAATTTCTTAGAAACTACAATAGTAGAACTCTATGCCATATCTTCATGGAAGTTACATCAACCCAATATATAAGAAACAATTTAAAATTTTGGGAACTTTTAAAAGATTGTCTTTATAAAAAGACCCTTTTTGTTTGCATTATTATGATGTATGGTGTGACCACAGTAATGTTTAATACAAATTATAACCATTAATTTTTTTTAAATTACCACGAAAAGCATCTAAGAAAGTAGCACTAGTAGATAATGATGTTGGACTTATATTAGTGACCTCTAGCTTCTCACTTAACTCCACAAAATTACCAGCAATAAAACAATGCTAGAGAAAACCTGGAAATAAGGGATGATCCAAAAAAAAGGTTCAACAACTCATAAGCAATTGCTACTAGTCAAAAAAATCTAAACATCCACTAAAGTGAACCTTGGCAGAGGGTTCAGACCATAGGGAAAACCCTAGGAAACCCTAAACAAAGAAAAAATATTCAAATTAGTTGCACTAAGTAAAACAAAATAGGTTCTCACCTCCTCTAATACAATGTTAGAGATCCACACACTTTAAAAAAAAAATGCAAAAGAGAGGATCAAATGGAACCAACGGCAATTGTCTAATCCAACAAGCCCTAAATCTGTACAATTATAAGATGAACCATAATTAGTGTGCAAGCTAAAAGAGAAAAATTCACAATAGGGAGAGAGATAGAGAAAGAACCACACCCATACCCATACCCATAATAGCATTTGAAAGATAGATTCGTCATCAAAAGAGATCCCAGCACATGATATATGTGCCCATAGCCTAGAGAATAAGGAACTTATATCAGTGAAAAAATGATATTAAAAATGACAGTTGAATCACACAACTCAAAGTCACTTTCCTCAAGAGATGTTATTGACCTACATTTGGTAAAACCTTACAAGCCACGCTTTTAAGAAGTAAAACATGGAAATTACAAGGAAAATAAAGCAGGTACTTACAGGACTTGGGAAGACCATTTTATCTTGCTAATGATAAGAACCCCTCATTTGGGCGATGAATTTCCTCCATACAAGAGAATGTATTTAAAAGAATCAAAACCCATGATAAGCACATCCTTATTATTCGTGAAGCCTTTGTTTGACCCCATTACCAGATATTTACCTTAGCTATAAGCCCTAAATTATGCACTAAGATATCATAAACTTGGATTCTACCCCTACATTTCGTAACTTTGAATACCTATGAATGATCAAACTTTTGTTCTAGCCTCTCTAGAGCATCACAGAGTAGCAAGGTTTCTAAAGAAATTATACTTTGTAACTTAGAGTTGAATTTCTTTATCTAATTTCTGTATACTCTGGAAATATATAAAACTATATAATCTAGAAATTATTTGTCTTCCACTGTTCTTTGTACGATTGAGTTGGGAAAGTTGTAGTCACATATGATTATGGAGGGCTAATAGGAGAACCGAGAGGTATAGGAAAGACCCTCTCCTCAAGTTGCAACCACTCATATTGTTAGCACAAGAAACAAGGGTGTTTCCTTGTCCCAGAAGGATGTTTTCTAGCATTGATGTGGTCAGAATGTTCAAAAGTGTCCAAGGCCTACAACAATATCCTGGACCTTAGGAAACAACAACTAGAAGAAAGTATAGTTCTAAAGTTCATATTTACGCTATGCAAATTCAACAGTAAGATCAAAATTCTTCTTGTGGAGATTACTCAAATTTCATAGATCTTCATCCTTGAAAAAGGAATTTACAGTCCCAAAATTATTTATATTTCACACCTAGTCAATCATTTAAGAAGCCAACCTTGTGACCGTTAGTTTGAGCATATATATATCTATTCTTCAAGTCTATACTATATACAAAAGAAAATTTTGAGTCTTCACCCGTGAAAAGATATTATGAGACTGTTCATGATCCTAAAGGTCAGGTCTGGGTTTCCCTTCAAAACTATGATCATACAAGTAAAGGTTAGAAAATAATAAGTCTAGTTCTTCCGTTTGTTCTGAGCACAAATTCAAGCCCATGTCTCAAAGGATGAGAAATCGAGAATCCTGTCTCGTTTCTATGCACAAAGTGACATGGTTAGCTCATATATCATTGGTATATAGTATTCTGATATGCAAAAAGCGACATGGTCTCCTCCCTCTGCAAGTATGAAGGTTCTAAGCAAGTAAGGGTCTCTATGTAAGGTCTCATCTCATCAAAGTCAAAGGCAAACCTAACCGTGTTCCTAACAAGATATCCTAAATATGGGCAAAATTGCAATCTCTAATCGGAGTCTAAATTACAAGTGATGATTAGCCCTCTTCTCTGGAAATATGACCACAGTCTCTCTCAAGAAATCTGTATGATTTGGGACAACGGATGTAAGGCAAGGACGTTTGTGGCTTAAGGGAAATTCTGGGACAGAATTTAGTGCGGGTTTCTTGCAGTCTTAGGTTGTTGATGCAAAGGTAAGTAAGGGTGCTTCTACGCATATGATTTGGATCTTTGTTTCACACCATAGGGAAAGTTGTAGTCACAAATGATTATGGAGGACTAATAGGAGAACCGAGAAGTATAGGAAAGACCCTCTCCTCAAGCTGCAACCACTCAAATTGTTAGCATAGGAAACAAGAATGTTTCCTTGTCCTAGAAGGATTTTTTCGTGATTTTTCCTAGCACTGATGTGGTCAAAATGTTAAAAATTGTCCTACCTTTGTTTTCTTTACAACGGAGTCTCGAACTTCTACAAATGAATCTCAATATCGATTGCGAACTAGAAGGGATGCTTCAAGTGAAGCACACATAGGGTGGGGCAGGACATCAAGAGTGGATCAACACTAGAAACTGGTTATAGGTTAACGAGTGTTGGTGGATAAATTTCAATTGGATATGAAACTAGGTCCTCAAGTTAATAAGCTCGATCAACAAAATCTATCCTTGTGGGGTATCAATCTGGTCGAAATACTAGGTTTAATGAATCAATGGGTGAAGCTACTAATGCTTCTGCCTTTGTTACTAATTCAACTAGCTATGCTTCAATGGGTACTAGTCCTTGCCTTTCACTCAACATCATATATTCAACAAAATATACATGGAAACAAATCCAAAGTATTTCCCTTTCTTGAAAAGAGGGATTTTATACAGCTAAGAAAGAGGGTTCATAGGATAGACTATATATGTATGAGAAACATGCCTACAACAATATCCTGGACCCATCAAGAGAAGTATGAGGAGATGCTTACCAATCCAATGCTTAGGAGGTTTTCCAGCCCATGAGTAGCATGAGTCAGAACCCTCAGTGAACCCTCTGCGACATTGGTTCAGAACCCTCGACAAACCATTTGCGACCTTCCCTGTGAAATAATCACGAAATTCCCTCTACAACCTTCACCGCCCAAAAATCACGACCTTTGCGACCTTCAATGCCAAAAAATCATGACCTCTGCAACCTTCATTGCATAAAAACATGACCGTCACTGCCAAAAAATCATGACCTCTACAACCTTCACTGCAAAAAAATGCAACCTTCACTGCCAAAAAATCACGAAATAATGTGCTTTGGTGCCTAATTTTTGTTTAATTTTTGTTTTAGCTTTTTTTTTTTTTATGTGCTTGGCCATAATATACAATAAAAAATACCCTGAAATACTAATATTTCTATATGGTATATAAAAACCCAATATCCCCTTGTTATATAGTTAATATAATGTTTTATGATTTTTTAATTTTTTTACCCCAACATGAACACACATGATATAGTATTTCTTCGTCAATGAAGCCCCCGTGACCATGCCATACCACAAATTTGTGGCTTCACATGATCTGCGTTGTTGGCATTTGGATTCAACCATCTTTTTTTAAATAAAATGTCTATTTGTGCAATTTTTGGATCTCCAAACTTTTAGACCTTAATAGATTCGTGTACCATCCTTGTTATATGAAAAAATCTGGTAACATTAGCTAACCTTTTTATTGATCGACCAACTACCACCAATCATACTCCTTTCTTGTTTTTGTTTTAGGTCTGGTTTGGTTGAAGGACCATTAATTGCCATACATTTTGTTGTTTCTTTCTTGCTTATCAATCGGGCCACTGACCACTGAGATAGATAATACTATGGTGTTCGATCTGATTAATGGACTCAATTAACAGAGTTAAAAATCATTCATAAGGTTCTATGAGATTTCCTAAGAAAGTTAATTATCTTGTGGCATTAAGTGTGAAAGGGCCTCAACAAGCAATCCTCTTGAAATCAAATTGGATGTCACCAACTACGTAATTAATGTGAAAATTCCCATCCCTTTGACCATGCTAGAAAAGATGCCTTCTATAAAAATTCAATTAAGGAGGCCCTTGTATAGTTAAGAAACTAATCAACCAAGTCAAGGTATGGATGATAATGAATATTGCCTTGTTGTTCTTTAATCCCATGAACCAAGAAGGAAGAAGGAATGTGGAGTAATCAACCTTTATTTATATCATTAATAATCAATGGCTTACTCTTGCATAATTGCATGTTGAATTCCAGAGCCTCAACCAATGTTATGTTACTTAAGCTCATGAATCAATTGGTGTTGAAATCCATTTTAACCTTATAGAAATATATGTGCAATGGATTCCATAGAAGTTAAAGTATGTGGCCTAATCAAAAAGCTTCTCATTAGATTGGCACTTAACCTAAACATCTTGTTAATGGATGTAGTTGTTGTAAATGTTCTAGATGCATGCTCTTATCTCGTAATTGAGTTGCAAACCTAGGAGGTAGTATCGCAATGGACTTATATTATGCTACCATACCTACTTGTGAAAATACCTTTGTACCATCAACAAATGAGGAGGCATAATGTAGAATATTCCCAATATCCCTTGAATGAATTGGTTTTCCATGAAGAACACTTTGGATCTTACGAAATGTTGGTACATAAAGTAGCTTCCCAAGAAAACATCAACATAGCTTGGAAGATGAAATTCAATGGAGCTAAGTCTAGAAGGGGGGTTAGTATAGGGATTGTTTTCACATCCCGTCAAGGGGTCACTTTGTGTTGTGCCTTTTATTTTAGAATTTGAATCATTTTAGGGCATATATTGGATATTATAGGGTAGTTTCCTACATCCCCCACTCAAAGGTAAAAGATATATTAGATCAATAGGATTACTTAGGAGTTAGAGGAAAATGGTGGCTAAGAGTTGAGAGTACAATTTGGAGATTAGTCCTACCAAGTTAATAAAAGGATAAGGATTAGCCCAAATGCTAATTTAAGGAAGTGAATTTGCTCTAGGAATAAAAGAAGAATCATGCCTAGTGATCTCTATGGTGATGGAAAACTTGGGGAAAAATGATTAGTATGTTGACATTATCTATTACATCGAGAACCTTACAAGTTTGGAACACCTAGTAGATCATAAGAGGAGAGCAGATAATAAGAGGAGAGCATTAAGATTAAAAGCCTCTAAATTTTGTTTCATGGGTCAAGGCTTGGGACACTGAACTCTCGAAGGATTGATCCTCATATGTGTAAACCTTAGTGTATCTAGAAAGTTAATGGATGAATGTCATAAGGGGCCATGTGGTGGACATCAAGCAACAAGGATTGCTACCCACAAGATTTTAAGAGGTGGTTGCAATTGGCCAAGTATATTTTGAGATGTCCACGAGTTTGTGAAATCATGTCAACCATGAAAACTCTTCAAAGGAAAGCAAAATATGGTGGTTCTTCCCTTGCAACCAGTCATAGTAAAAGCAAGCTTCCAATAATGGGGCCTTGAGTGTATAGGAAAGTTCAAAGATAATTCCAACAATGGTCATAAATGAATCCATGCAACCACAGATTACATCAAGTGAACTAAATCATACCATTTTGTCTAAATTTTTATGGATATGCATTGTGTAGAAATTTTCCCTGTTCGGCATTTTGGGTGGACACTCCATCCATCATCAAAGACCAAGAATCAAATAGATAGTAAGCGTGAAATTTAATCAAACCTATAAAGAATAAGAGCATACATAATGGAATAATAGTCACAAGAATGAAAATAATAAATAAATTATGAACAATCAAGAGATGAGGGGTAAGTTTTATCATTAAAAAAAATGTTGAAATAAATAGTCAAAGAAAGAAATAATGTTAAAAAATGCAAGTGAGAAGCTAGTTAAAGGTTAAAATAGAATAATATATTTAATTTTGAATTTTCGATTACTCAAAAGTTAAAATAGAATAATATATTTAATTTTATGAAATTTTTTTAATTTGAGAATAATCAATGTTATAAAACAAAATGTATAATATACGACTATGTATAAAAATATAAAATGAATTTTATTCTATTATTATTAGATGATTGATAGTTTAGAATTTTTAAATAAAATACAATTTCTATAAAGGGATTAATATAAAGAAAATTTAAAATTAATATTAATGATATTTAATTATATAAAATTAAAATGAATAATGTTCATAAATGTTTAATGAGGGCATAATGATGGGGAATTAAAGAAAGGAAATGGAATTTTTTATATTAGATGATAATTTATATTTATATTTAATATAAATAAGTTTATGCATGTATGGTTAACATAAATTTATTTGTTTATGTGATTAATATGTTATAGTTAAGAGTACAAAATATTTTGGTTCGATGTAATATTTTGGTTCGATGTTAGAATTTTTTAAATATAAATATAATT